>JAXGGA010001526.1:0-149174 GCA_038373865.1 Uloborus plumipes | reverse complement strand
GTTTTATTATGATCTGTATCAGGAATTACATCGCTCAATCTCAATAACAAAAAGCTAAGTTTTTAAAATTATTAACAAGCAAATCTATCTGTGTTTGATATATGTGCTACTTTGATCGATGTTTTAGTTTACCTTTTTTTGCAATTTTGTAAATTTTAAATATTTTATGGATTTTTTACATATGGAGAACATCCCTAAAAAGGGACGCTAGGCACCAAAGGCTGCATTGTCTAACCGTGGCTGATTTCTTGCTTAGAATCTATAATTTATCTCAAAAGAAGTTAGTAAATGTTTTTAGACTGAAAAATAACTAATTTTTATTTTTAAAACTAAAGAAAATCTTATTAAATTAAATAAATTAAAAAAAAACTAATTACAATTTCTTTTAAATATTTATCCTTACTTTATTTTACTTTTTTTTTTTGGAAATTACGAAAAAAGCTCAAGGTAAATTTTGAAAGAAAGCTATTTCAAAAGTGTAATTCTTTAAACACTAATTATTTGTTGTATATAATTACTTTTCCGTAATCCATTTAGGTGTTTTTATTGTTCAGTCTGACTGTTGAAGAAGCCCTAAGCTGTTTCAGAAGCTATACACTTCACCTCGATGAAGAATTCAAGGATTGCATATGCATTTGTTGTTTGGGAAGGGGTAGTGGTTGCAGATTTAATTTCAGAATTCCTTGAGCGTGCTAAGTTTGATCTCTACTGTGACAATTTATTTACTTCTTTTGCGATCCTACTTGATAACTTGTCTCAGAAAGGTTTTGTGCAAGAATCGGATTGAAAAATGCCTATTAACTAAAGTTACGTTGTTCAAAAAAGAAAAGAGAGGAAGATAAATGTCGATGACAAGTAAAGTAATATTACGTTGGTTCGATGGAATAATAGCAATGCCGAATCTTCATGGAGTTTATCCTATAGTAAAAGGCTAAGAGGTTGTCCAAAAGCGAAAAGAAAGTAATTTAAATTGATGAACCAAATATGGTTACTTAGTAAAATCGTTGCATAAAGAGAGCAGATCCCATGCATCAAAATACCGGGAATTACCGGTTTTTGATCCAATCTTAAAAACGGTGGTTGCCGATCTTTATTTTTCTTTTAGAAGCTGCTGTACAGAATGTATTGAGCTTAAGAGTACCGGATTGAGTTAGCTATTATGGGGAAAGTCGTTACATTTCTTCAAATAATATACCTCTTCAATAAGTGCGCATTGAAGTAAAAAAGCTTGTTGGAAATGCAGCTAATGCAATGCAGGCCCGTCATTTAGGGGACCTGGCTTTGAGAAATCAATGTATTTACATATGAGTGGGCGTGGTTTTTGATGATTTCCGGTGAAATTGCATTGTTTGGACCCTTTGCCCCCCCCCCCCCCCCCCCGTAAAAACTTGAAATGACGGCCCTGGTGCAATGTATTTTTGCACAACAAATGCTTTGTTGACTTTCAGACTCAACAACACCAATATTTCTTTGTTCTCTGAATCTACTTCCCAGTTTGTTAATTGCTGCTTTTATTTCTTCTTATAAAATGTCTTTTTAAGAATTATATCGTAAATGGTAAAAAATGTACCCTCTGGTGCCCAGCGTCCCTTTTTAGGGACGATTTTTCTTTCTTAAATAAAATAATTATTTTTCATACTTTTAAAATTATTTTTCCTGTCCATTAAACACTATTTGTAACCAATGTACAAAATATCTTTGGAAAAAAAAGTCAGGCAGTAACGGGTTAAGCATCACTAACCCCAGAACAAATGAATATTTTAAATGGTACTGCAAAAAAAGAATATTTCAAATAATTTTGGAAGCAAAAAACGCAAAGAAAACCTGTAAATTGTGTTTCTGAATAAAGATATTATTATAGTAGTGCAGTCAGTCTAATTAAACCGTTTTGAAGGCAATCCATCAAAAAATAGTTTAATAAATCGTACATCGAGAATGAAAAGAGCACTTTTTAAACTGGAGTAGCATGAAATTCCTGCAGACATAAAAAAAGATGTGCTCCTCTCATTCACGGTGTGTAATGTTTTCACAAAGATTATTTTATGGATGAAAAGACGTATAACAAAGGTCAAAGATATGCCAAAAATGTGTCTCAGCACGACTAATGTGAATCAAAATTCTGTCACTTTATTTCTTTCACAAAGTTATAGGAACACTAATGCTCCTGTAACTTTGTGATTAACACTCTGGGTAATAATAAAAAAAAACAAGCAAAATACAACTACAAAAATTGTGTGGGCTAAAGCGGTAAAGGAACTGTATTAATAGGTAGGCTAAAGGCCCAGGAAACCCTTATACGTTGGCATTACTATAAAGCAATAGCTTTTATAGTTGCTTTTAACAATTTCTGCATGAAATAAGATTTAAAGTGTCTTTGTTTTTAGGGTATGGATGGTTTCTTTATTCCGCTGTGCATAACATTGCTCTTACTTGCAACCTTCCTCATGTTGCTGACTTTGAAAATTGCTGCTGGCATCATACGTACAGCTCCACGGACGTTAAATTTAGAATGTCATATACCGAACACACCAAAACTACGCACTTACACGTCTGTAACATTTGCCCAGCATCCGTATTTTCGAGTCTTGGAAGAATACGAAGAAAAGGTAGGTGTTTTATGCTCGTGAATGACGTTAACAGCAAAATACTACTGAGTTTGGACGGAAAGCAACATGTTTGAAAGCTACATTTTTCAACAGTAAAACTTTCTCTATTTGATACATGTGTGAACATTTTGGTTTGCTTTTACAAATGTTTGGAATGTTATTCCATTGATACAAAGTAATAAATCTTTTAGTGAAGACTTTGCAAAATTTGGAGTTGAGATGTTTGTTTCTAACAAGGCTGCATTATGTGGCACCACTGTCCCTGGATAGACATTACTTGAAAATTTCGACGTCTAACAATATTTTTTTTACTTAATTGAAATCACTATGATATTGAAATTTGGCACTACAAAAGAGTGAAATAAATCCCCTCAAAATACTATTCTTTGAAATCAGGGCCGTAACCAGTCTTATTTCGGGGAGGGATTTATCAAACATTGCTATATGATCGATAAAATTTTATTTTATTCGTATGTTGTTACTTTTTGTTACAATAAGTTATTTCAATGAGAGGGTGCTGCTTTAAGGGTATTCACATGAGCAAATGGGGAAGATGACGAATCTATTAAATGAATAAAACAAATATAACAATTTCACCTCTGTCAAAAATTCGATGTATTTTTAGCATCTCAAAAGAATAGATGCTTGTACGTAAATTCAAAATAATACATCTTAAATTCATATTTTTTTGGCATCAATAAAATATTGTAAGTATACAGAGATCAGCACTTTCACATTGAAAGAATTTTCATGTATATTCATTAAGGTCAGGTATTTAAAATTTGAAGGAAAACGCTGTATTGTTTCGTAAGAGGTGATAGTCTCAATAACAATAATAAAAACAAATACTGCATATAAAATACTGTGGTTTGTATAATTAACTATTTATTTTATAAATGAAATTAAAAAAATAAAAGTAATAATCTTTTTTTTTTGGCACAAAAAGGATAATAAAGAGTATTTTCTGAAACAGTTTTGTGAAACTTCGGAGGTGGGTTTGAACCCACCTCCGAAGTTCTCTTCTTTTAAATACAGTTTATGTTAGCATGTTTGAAATCAAAATATTGTTCTCAAAATAAAAGTAAGCATTTCTTAAGATCCTCAAACTAAAATAAATAACTCAAAAGGAGTTTAAAAGTAATAAAAAAATAAGCTCCACCTAAAGACTGTGGGAGACCTACCTTTCTATGCATCTTGGATTAAATCTAGTCTAAGTGCACTTAAAGTGAAGCAAATATGGGGGCGGACTAACTCTGCATTCAGCCCCAAAACCAGATCTTATCAGCGGGAAATATCTTTTAAATTTTTTTTTAGAACCATGACAGATGAAAAGGACACTCACACAGTTTACCACAACTTAAACAGGACTCTGAACAAAAACAAAATAAAATCAAAACCTTTTATTCATTTTTAGGCACTTTAAATAGATATGGCATACATTGTTTGGAACATTCACTACACAGGCACACATAAATGTAAACACTACACACAGGCACACATAAATGCAAAAAAAATAACAGCATAGGCACATAAGAGATTCTAATATTGCAGAAAAATATGATCATAAAATATAAATGATTTCATGTTTAAAAGGACGGCAATAAAAGCTGAGTTTGGAATGACATCTAAGGCCATTTTTGGCACTATGCTTCTTTATTTTTGTCATGGCACTTCTAAAAGGCACAGTAGTTTCTGAATTCACAGATAGATTCGTCATCCTTTTCTACTTGTCACTCGTGGGTAAAGCTAAAGAACAAAAAGGAATTTCAGAGCATTTCACTATTGACATTTTTTATTTCTGTTGAAATTTAAAAAAGTCACTGCAAATTGTTAAACATGTTTACAATTCTGTACCTCAGAACCAGACTAACGTAAGTCCATTTTCGTCATTTTTCGGTAGAGGGGAAAAACGATTGTTGAATACATCGTTTTTCCCCTCTACTGAAAAATGACGAAAATGGACTTACGTTAGTCTGGTTCTGAGATACAGAATTAAGAACTTGTATTAAAATTAGTTCAATAATGTTTCCTGTGCTACACCTATAATCTGGATACGATAAGATATTTGACCTTTGAGGAGCTCATTTATGTATGGGTTAAAAGAGAAATTCTTGGGCACAAAGCCAATAATTATCGGCAACTGGCTTTTTTCATCATTTTTAGCAAAATGAAATTGTTTGAGTTTCAGTCTGTCAGAAGTCAACTTATCAGAGCCAGACCATATGAGGATTTTCAAAACAATGAACCACAGTATCAAAACACATTACAAGTGCATACAAGATAAGTTCAGAGCAGAAAATGTTTTATTTTCTGCCAAACTCTATGATGCCTGACTGACAAGGCAATTTATATGGAATTAAACTGATGAAAATTTGAGATTTTCAACTTTAATAACAGAAACATTTATGATATTGGGTGTATAACTTAATTTGGCTCCTTTTCTGCTTAAAATACGCATTTGAAGTATAAAATGAATTAACACATTATTCAAAGTATCGTCCATCCCTAGCCACAACTTTTTCTAATCTTTCAGCCAATTTATGGATTTCATCGTGGAAGAAGTGTTCATCTCTTGAAGCCAAGTATGAATTGAGCCAAATTTTGATACTCTAAAAGGGAAGCGTATTCCAGCCAAAGCGTTCTGCATCTATTAAAAGAAATGGCAGTCGGAAGGGGCAAGGCCTGGGCTATAAAGCGGGTGAGCCAGAATTTCCCATGCGCTATTTTCCAAATAGTTTTTTATTGGAACAGCAACACAAGGCCGAACATTGTCATGGTGAAAGATTATGGACTTTAGTCTGGTCAAATGTTCAGAACGTTTCTCAGCTATAGCTAGCTTTCAATGCAAGTCTCCAAAACAAAGATTTTTTATGAGTCAAAAATTCAGTTTTTCAGAAGTTTTTAAAAAATGAATTTCTGCAAAGTATTTAACTTGATGCCCATTCTTCAAACAAATCAAGACAGATCTTTTTAAAAGTAAAGATTACAACTTACCCCAAGAAGATTCCTTGGCACGTAGCCTTCTTGATCCAGCAATCGAGACCACCACCACTCACTCTCCTCATCATCTCCTTTTCTCAGAACTGTCAACACATCCCCATCCTTGAAGCTCAATTCATCAGCATTTTGGCCTTCGTAATCATACACCGCATAGACAACACCATTATTCATAACTCCCAAGTTTTCTTGCAAGCCTGCAGTTAAAGAAATTCAACGCATAGTAATGTTAAGCAGTTGACAAGAAATTAAAGCTAAATAGAGAGCTACAAGGAGCAGTTATCAATCAAATTTAACGAAAGCTGAATGATGTTTACCAAATTCTTTATGAAAAAAAGATGAAGTTATGATCATTAACTTTTTTTTACTAAATTCTTTATGAAAAAAAATCAAGCCACTACTTAGAACTTTTTTTTTTACACTTATACTTTAATATTTAACTGCAGTTTTATGGCATTTGAAAAATCAGCTGAAAAACAATTACTAACCCTTTTCAATATTTTAAAATGAAATATTAAATGGAAATAAGAACAAAAATTTACTTTATCATTCATTGATAACTTTGAAATGTCAGAAAACTGTAAAAGCACTTTGCTAGCTGTAATTTAAGTGCAAATAAACGTTAATTTTATATGAAGAGCCAAAAGTTTATCTTAATATATAAAAATTACATGTCCCCGTGTTTGTGGACAATGGACTCATCAGCTACTGAACCGATTTTAACCAAATTTTGCACACAGTTTCAGTTTGGTCCAACCTAAATGATAGGATAGTTTTTATCTCAATTTAGGACCGTAATATATTTTTTATTGCAAATTATCTATTTAGCATTTAGCTACCAGCTTTTCTGTATTCTTGGCTAAGCCTTTTTTGACACCTTCATGGCTGAGCAACATAAAGCATATGTTCTAGCAGCTTCTGGAACGCAGTAAACAGGTTGTTAGTTAGCGGTGCGTTGAGTGTTATTTGACTTTTTTGTGAAGTAAATTATAAACAAACACATTACTTCCCTGGAAATTTATATGTGATAAGCTGTCAGAAACAATTATCACTTAAGAGTTTTTACGCCTCTGAGGCTGAGAGGTGGAAAGTGCTTGGTGGGATAGCTCCTGGACTGCATTTAAATGACTGTTCTTCTTACTACTATTATATATACAAAAGTTTGTTTGGATGGATTTATGGATGGAGCAGTTAGTTGATAAGCAGTCCGAAAAAATTATCTTTTTAACTAAGCCTTTTTTGAGCCTCTGTCGCCGGGCGACATTAAGCTCATGTTCTGACAGCTTCTGGAGCACAGTAAAATAGGTTGTAAATAAAGAAACAATAATGGATGATTAATGTAGGTACTTTTCTTTTTTGTATTTTCTAACAAAAAAACTTAATAAATTCCAAAAATTTGTTTATTTATTCCCTTTAAGGCGGAATAGAGTTCGCCGGGTCAGCTAGTATTATATATATATGAGGTGAAATATTTCGGAAGGCTTTAGTTTGTGATTATAATGGATGGAAAAAGTTACGAAAATTTAAACCTCAAAAAAAATAAGTGCTTTAACAGTAGTTATAATAATTCACATGATTGTAAACACTTTAAGAAAAGCTGAAAATTATTCACATAATAATGTACAGAAACTAATGTACAGAATAGTTTACATTTTTTGGCGAGAAAATAAATTAAAATTGTTAAAATTCCAACTTCTGCTTAAGCTGCAAAAGGGAGAAGGGAATAGCCCAGTCAGAGCTTCAGACTTTTAACTAAACATCCCAGGAATAGAGCTGATTTGAGAACAGTCTGTATATACAAAACATTAAAAAAAGCATTTCGTATGTAACACATAAGGTATTAAAACAGGGAATGCTCTGTAAATATGTAAGGTTTACGTTATAAATACATATGGTATTTTTGCAGGATCCGACTTGGCTCCAGTTAGTCCATTTTCAAGAAAATCGACAGCATCCATGTTGTAAGCGATAGTGCGGCATTTAAAAGACCTTTCGAGTACTCATTTAGCAAGGAGTATCTCTTGGCAAAATGAAATTCCTAGTGCATTTTCGCACTAAACAGCGCCTAAGTGCCCCCATCTAGTGGGTAAACTGGGCGTCATAATTCTCGTGGCAATGGCATCCCGGCCATAGTGGTGTCACATTAAATAATGGTGCCAGTCTCTAGGAATGCACTAGGTCTGCAAATTGTTAGTAGCCAAACGCAGCACCGTTTGAAACAAACACAAGTTATTGTTACAGCAAGGCTATAAATTTCGATCACACATGCTTTGCTCAGGTCAGTTAGTCTTAACCCATTAATGCTTAGCGTCCTTTTTTAGGGACGGTCCAAAAATGGGTCTGAATTTCCCCAAAATGAACATTTCAACCAAATAATAGTACCTTGGTATTGTTTCAATTTGTTACTAACAGATTGCAGCACATAACCATTGTAAAGTGTGTTTTGTAGCAGTTTTAATATAATCTTTATCAAAAAGTACATCAATTCAATTTATTTTAATCAAAGCAATACAAACTATAAACACAAAATAGATGTAGCATAAGAGTAATACAAAAATATATGGAGCACAAATACAGAAAAACAAACGTCAAGTATATACATTGTAATCAAAAGCTCTGATTAACTAAATGGGAGTAAAGCCCCACCAAAAAAAAACAGCCTGACGAGGTCCAATCACAGGGACGTCATTTAGGGCAAATTAACGAATAGGGAAATACAAAGTACTCATCTGAATTCATAAGAACATATATACGGAAACTAAAAACAATAGAGAAAAAAAAATATAGATATATACATAAAGAAAAAAAAAATATAAACAAAGAAAAGAAAAACTTAAATTCAGAGCTACCGAAAAACATTGAGGATAAATTGGTGTTCACAAATTAGTTTAAGTAAGTAAGTGGAGCTAAGTATAACATTTTTTAACCGTTTTTAAAATAAATTTCTACTGTTTATGCATTTTAGGCTGTTTGGTAGAGAATTCCAGAATCTGGGTCCATAGGAATTAATGCCATTGAATAATAAATTTGTTTTTGCAAAAATTGATAAAAATATAGTTCACAATCTCAAGAAAAAAAAGCTAAGTTTTCAAAGTTATTCCCAGCTTCCCAGTTTATGTTAATTGCTGATTTTATTTCTTCTTATAAAATATCTTTTGAAATATTATATCGTAGGCAGAAAAAAATTTTAGTAAAAAAAAGTATTTACCCTCTGGGGTCTATCGTAAGTTTTAAGGGACGATTATTCTTTCCTTAATAAAAACATTTTTTACATAATATTATTTTTATTATTTTTTCTGTCCATTAAACACTGTTTGTAACCAGTATACAAAATATCTTTGGAAAAAAAAAATGTCAGGCATTAATGGGTAAAAATAAACAAAAAATGGGAAAATTTTACAGAAGCAGATTTCAAACGCTTAAAAAATCAGAACAGATGAAAAAAAGTTCAAATTTCATAACTGTGGCATAAAAATCGGCAAGTATGCAATTTTACTTACTATATAAATACTCGGAACAGCCATCAAACCCTTCCTCATCTTCCTCACACTTCTCAGCGGCAGTTTCGTGGTCACTCAGAGTTGTGGCAAAGATGCAGGCCCCTCTCTCGACTAAAAATTTCACCATTGGCAAGTTGTTACAAGATGCAGCACAATGGAGAGGAGTCCTTGGAAAAAAAAAACAATTTTAATCATTTATCAGTTAGAAAAAAAAATACGTAAATGAATGAAGCAACTGTATCACTGAAAGTTACACAAAAAATAGTCAAACATAATTAAGATTTCAACCACAAACTAAAAATAAATTACAAGCATTTCTTCAACAATTCTACAAATGCAAATGTAAATATAAAGACTATCCACATTATATGCTTAAGTCTTGATAACATATTACTCTTAAAACATTGGTTTGTCATGCACAGTTTAGAATTTTTAAAATGGGGCTGTGTTTTGGCTGCTAGCCATTTTTAGACCGAGACCGGCATCCATGCTTTCATATAACACTATAATGGGCGGGATGCCATAACCACGATAATTTTAATGCTGTTTCCCCCTAGAAGAAGGGACCTAGCCTCTATTCAATGCAAAACTGCACCAGGAATTTAATTTTGCCAAGAGACACTCCATGACAAACGAGTACTTGAGGGATCTTTTACATGCCACATAGTTCATAGTTTAGACATTTATAGAAATTCGCAAAAATCCACTGGAAAACATTTAGCATGACTTTTATAACCTACCATAAATATAAAGCTATAAAGAATGCGAAAATTCTATATAACATGCTTTATGAGAAAGATACAAATAGGTAACAAAAGCAGTTAATTAACATCCTCCTAGTAAATGATATTATGCTAACTGATCTTAAAAACTCAGTTTATTGCTATGAAAATAATTAAAAGTACAGCTTTTATGCAGTGCTTTAGTTCATCGGAGGTGCTGTCCAAAAGTATTCAGTTCATGATACTTAACACAGCTAATTTCCTCTTTAGCTTCAAACCACCTCGATAAAAAAAAATCTACTTTTTGAAACACAGTTGGGAAAAGTAATCTCAACTACCATTTTCTGTGTTTCAAAACTCTGCTAATCGTGACATATGCTAAATAAAATTGTGTGTTACTTTCAAAAATTTTTTTCTAACTACATCACTGTACATCTGATATATAAGACCCTGTAATAAAAATTTGTCTTTAAAATAGACACAGATTGTATAACACACTTTGATAGTATAACATGCAATTGCGATTATGAAACATTTTACCGATGTCACTAGCTAAAACCACAAATGTTCTACAATTGTTTTTTGCTTAACTTTTAAATCAAAATCCATAATATCTTATTTATCTACACCAGCTCTGCCTTCAAAGTTTTAAAGGCCCTTAGTTATTAAGTTTTGCTGCAATTCCTTTTTAGATTTTTTGTTGTTTGTTCAAGCATTTAGTAATTGAAGAAATTTAAAATTTTGTTCCGGCAGGGTTCCACTTAAGAGTCAAAATACTTTTTTCCCTTGGAGATGGGGCTTTCTTTTTTATAATGGCAGAGAGTTTTTCTGAAATTGTAAGTTGCAATCTACTGGGGGGTAGTTAGTCTAATAGTTTGATTGTTACACTCTATTGATCTGTTAGCATTCACTGCTGTAGAATTGATAGGTATGCAACTTACTAAAATTTTCTAATACTTTATGTATTGAAAAAAAAAAAAAAAAAAAAATCATGAAACAAGCTGAAGAATCATGCAATGGCAAACTTTTTCAACTTTTTCAGTTTGCACATAAAAATATCAGTAGGAAAAATAAGCATTTAAATTTTAGTTTAGGCACTTTAAACTTTAGAAATTTTAATGATGCTCATTCTAATTACCTGAATATCTCATTTCAATGAAAATCAGTCATTTTTTTCTGAAGTTATGCTTTTCTAAAAGAGTGAACAAATTCCAACTCACTATTTTTACAAGATTCAGACTATATTTAGCATATTTTAATGTTTTAGAAGCTGGCCTCTCACAACCAAAGGCGTGGGATCAAACCCGGCTAAAGTCGGTGTCTTTTCATTAAGCAGAAAATCCATGTCATACAATTATGCAACATGTAAAAGATCCCTCGAATACTCATTTGGCATAGAGTATCTCTAAGCAAAATTAAATTCTTAGGGAAGTTTCACATCTAGAGCCTAGGTGATTCCATCTAGTGGGGAAACTGGGCATCAACACTCTTGTGGTAATGACATCCTGCACATAGTGGCATTACATAAAAGAATGGATGCTGGTTTCGGGGAATGCACTAGATCTGTAAATGGTTAGTAGCCAAACGCAGCACCATTAAAAAATGTTTTTAGAGCACAACAGAGGTCTGTCTTATTCAATAAACAGTTAATGTCAATTTGACAGTAATAAATAAGAAAAAATCGAGTACATCTGAAAATATACACTTTGCTAAATGAAAATCTCAAAATGATGAACATTTCATATGGTATTCAGGTCAATTTTAGAACTACAAATGAATCAAAAAAAAAAATCAAATATTCAGTGCACCAGTGCTAAGATAGAAGTTGGTTGCAGTAGAGCAAGTTTCTAAAACTAGGTTGCAATGTTTAAAGTTTTAAAAATACATATTAAAGTGATGGAAACTTGACACCCTCCCCCTTCAAATATAAAATTTCTCAAAATTTTTCTGTTTTTTTTGTTGGGTTGCTTCCAGATTGTATTCCGAAATACAAACGATTTTTAAAATTTAATTTTGAAGCATCCAAAATACTTACAGTCAACTTTTGATAACTCCAAGCCCCAAGGGATCGTTTAAAGCTTTTATGAGTAGTTCAAGTTATGGTAGTCAAGTTAGTCAAGTTTCCACCGCCTTCAAGAATTTGCTGCCCAACAGAAACTTTGAAATAAAAGCATATTTGAGTTATAACGAGTTGACTGCAGTTAACAAATGCATCTTTACCGAGCGAATTGCACTCTGATGCAGGGCATCAAATCAATTCCGGCAAATCATATGTGTACTTATTTCTATCTTTTTTTATTAAATAACTTCAAGAAACATTTGTACATCAGTCATTACTTCAGCACAATAAATGTAAATTAACATGTAAATGGACACATACCATCCATCACTATCTTGAGCATTTACATCACAACCAAATTCAACTAAAAACGTAACAACTTCAAAATGGCCTGCACAAATGGCATTATGAAGTGCTGTAATACCTTCGTCATTTGAAGCACTTGGATTAGGAACCTAAAGACAAATATTTCAGATTAAGTAAAGCAAAGCAACATAAATAAGCTAGATAAAAATATGATGTAAAATGACAACTTAAGAAAACTTATGAATTGCTGTTTTATCTGCAAACACTTATTTCTAGAACTGGGAGAAAAAGGGATTCTTTGTAATCTTGAAGCAAGTGTCTGCAATTCTTATTAACTATTTGCAATTTTGATGCTTTAAGTAAGTATTTGACTTTTCACAAAAGATTTGAAATTCCAGCAAGGATCTGTTCAAAAAAAAAAAAAAAAAATGATTTTTTTGCTGAGTTGTTGCTGTTTTTTTATGGATAAAGTTTTGAAGTATAACTTGTCTTTTGTATTGTTGATGGGTGTCATAACGTAATTTCATAAAATACAGCGTTTTACATGAGTTTATTTAAAATGTTGATGGAGAACCCTCCAACTCGCCCATGTGTACTCTATAAATAATTTAAATAATATTACGTGAAATGAATAAACCAATATGTATTTTGAATTCTACCAATTTTACTTCACCTATTACAACTTAAAGAAACAATCTTAATAACACAACAATGTAAATGCTGCAAACACTTACCTCTTTTGCAGTCTTTTTAACTAATTCTAACTCTCCTTCTAAAGCTGCATCTAATAATAAAGCCAAAGGATCAAAACTAACTCTTCTAGAATTCCGAATAGAACCTTCACTTTTTAAATTTCCTTTTTTCATGCGACGTAAGGCTGCACTGGAAAATTGTGGATCTTCTGCTTCATTTTCTTCTGTAACCAATTCGGATGACTCTAGAGAAAATTCAACAAAGAACAAAATTGTAAAATAATGACAATGATTTAGTTACTGATAGTTCAATACTTTGATTTACAAGATTATGCCACTTCCCATGAAACATAGTACACTGAATAACATATTGTTAAGAGTCCGTTACACCTTCAAACTTTCTTAAATAATCTCAATCTTGATAAAAACACAATAAATTTATTTACAAATATATAGAGTTATTTACAATGAAGCAGGACACAATTGCTAACCATCCAACAATTGTAACAAATATTAATAATCATGGTTCAATCAACTGCAAGCCACAAAAGGTTTCCCAGCAAAAATACTGATCAGACTAGCCAAAGCTAAGAATGATTCTCTTCAGAATTAAAATACATCATGACCGTGCGATTAATTATAGTCTCAAAAACATTTCCACGACTCAACTTGGGAGTGAATTTTCATTCATCCACAAATTTCCTTTTGGGAAAAGATATACAAATTATAAATTTTACAGGGGGTGGGCATGCATAAATTATAAAAAGGTGAGATTGATAATTTAAAGCAAAGATTAATGGGAAAAACAGCAAATTCAACAAATTAATAACAAAACAAGTACAAAAATAACCACTTTTTACAAAATTTGTAACAATATTTTTAAATTATAGTATGTATTAGTCCAATTAAACCTGCAAATTTTTTAGCATAAAGATAATCTTATAACTTATACAAGTTTACAAAGAACTTAGTTCAAATAACAGAACATTTTTTTTCATTAGTTGCTGTTAGTTTTTTCTAAAAATATATTTAGATTATTTTAAGATGAAATTATTAGTTTTGTTCTAAATATAACAGTGATTTTATTAAAAACCAGTTCTTTTTCCTTACGAGGGGGGGGGGAGAGGAAAACAAGTGGAATCCATACACAAAAGAGCAGTAAATATTCCAATATATACAAGTTGTATTCATTAAAAATTGCAACTATCCTTGGTATCTAACCTGGTAGTGTTATGCAGCGATTAGGATATGCATAGTCTTTACAATGGTGCCAAATTAGGTTTGTCCTAACTATAGATTGCTCATTTTGAGATCTAGAAACTAACCTCAGGTGCCATCATGACAGCTAAATTTGCTACAAGTTGCCAAAAATAAAATTTTTTAAAACCTTTTAGAGGCTTTATAAATTTCAAATGCTTTCATAAAATGGATAAAAGGGAAATATATAATCAAACAAGAACTTAACTATCAGAATTGACAAAATTTTAAGTAAAATGCAAAAAGATATAAAAGATGCTTCCGAACAGCAAAACAAGCAATTAGGTTATTCATTAACATGTTCAAAAACATTCTAATAAAAAGTTGCATAATTACCAGCTTTTTCCAGAGTGGTATCTTGCTCAGTAGATTCAAAATTATTTTTCAATTCTTTAACAGACGGGATTTTACGATCTTCAGACTCTATTGCTGTCTCTGTTTCATCTAACTTCTCCATACTTCCATTTTGAGATGGAGGAGAGGTATTGTTTTCAGCAGATTCATTAGCATTTTTAATATCTGGTTTCCCACTGTCCAATTGTCTGCTCTCTATTGACGACGAATTGAAAGGCTGTACATTTAGTGATGCTTTCAAGTTAGATGTCATAAGTTGAGAATCTGAAAGCTTCCTTTGCATACTCGAGATACTAACAGGTTGGACTTTCAGTTTGGGAGGTTCTAAACCGGGTGTTTTTCTGATGGTGAGAGGTTTTGGCTTGATGGGAAGGCTAAAGGCAGATTTACGCTTCGGAGCATCAACTGCATCAGGATACTCATTTTGCCGACATTCAGACACAGGGCTTGATTCCGATTTAGGAAAATATGTTGCTATTTTACTTTTTGGAAGAGCTTTATCCTGAGAATTATCACGTTGATTAGCATACCTGTAATTTAAAAAGCAAAAATATTTAAATAAAAAACAATACAAATCATTAAGATCTTATCAACAAAATTAATATCTAGAAGCTGATTTTCTGAAACAATTTGTTGATTTGATTAGTTACAGCCACACAAGGTTAATTACACAGGCAACATACTTAATGTTACTGAAGTAGAGCTTTAAATATGCTTGATCTGCACAGTTAAAATGTACAAAAATATTATTTGACAGAGAGAAAAAAAGCATAGCTAAGAAACCTGGCATTGATTAAATCTCACATACAAGCCTACTGCATTTTCAAAACTTATGGGGGTTTTTATCAACAGATATTTGAATACTGAAAGTTTCTGAAAATGCTAGTATAATGTGTATAATTAATGCTGAGCGATACACTAACCCTTTGGTTTATAATTTTTTCATCAGCATAATTGGCTCGACAGCCTTCGCATTCTTTAGGAACTCTAGCCAGGCTGTTCTCTTTGCCGTAGACTCCCTAGTTTTTGATTTTAACCTGTTAGCGCCCAGTTTCTTTTCCCGGTCAGTCCGGCAGGTAACGTCAAAAGTATGTCATGTTGCAGATTCATAGTGCAGTTTTCAATTCCGAGTACAACGGAATTAAAAAAGAAGTATATTGTACTTTTATACATGGTTTTAATTTTCCAAAACTTTATTCTTACTTTACAAAATTAGCAACTTTAAGGATATGATTAGAGGAAAGTTACCTACTTTAGTACAAGAAACTAACAACTATCTATTCATAGATCTATTATTTCAACTACAAATTTCACCAAGTGAATAAAACTTTATCTTCACTCTATTTATGAAGCATAAAGTGTAATTTTAAGATTTCTTCTTTTCAGTTTAAAATAATATGGGTGCTAATGGGTTAATGATACCAAAGTCAGAGTCCACACAGTCAACACACCTCTTTTTTTGTCTATCCCTTGGTTGCTGTCCAAAAGAGACTGCATTAAAAACCTTCAACCCAACTCAATCACTTTCCACTCATTAGATGATCAGTCCATCTATTTCGCTTATTTTTTAAAATTTCATCAAAAAGTTGAAATTTACTTAAAAAATCTTAAAATAATTACCTTGATAGCTTTCAGTTGCTTAAACTAAAAAATGTCTTTAGTTGTATTAAACAGCTCTTTATCAGGAGTTCATAGCTAACTTTTTAAATAACACATGCTATTAGGAAGGTTGTATATTTAAGTTAATATTTAATAAAAATAGTGAACAACGGATTAAGCATTTTACGATTTTTGATTGAAGATCTTTACATAAAGGAAAAAAAAGCTTTAAATTCATTAATCAGTGGAATATGCATTCTAACTATTTCATGCAATTGAGCACACAGTAAAACGGTTGCATGAGCAAGTAATTTTACCTAGGAACACATTGGTAATACAGCAATCGTTCCCTGTAGTTGCTGAGGATAGAAAAACTTCATTTATTGGAGAATAAATATTGAAAAAAGAAAGAATGATAAACAACATTTCAAGAGCTGCTTAGGGGAAAAAATACTAAACGACATTTTATTGATTTTCAGAGTAATTTTAAACACAATATTTTAAATAAATATAGAAAAATAACCAATTAAAATTCAACACTAATTTAAAAAAAATCCCCATAGATAGTAGAAAATTAAAAAAGAGTTCTAGAGGTTAAGTTTTTTTATTATCTACAAATCCAGAGTTAAAAATTTGCTTTTATTTAAAAAAACAGTTGTGCGTATTCAGAGGCGATTTTAAAATTTAATGAACTAAGTTTTTGTGCACAAAACTAGTAGCCAAAGCATCACATTTAAGTACATTAAGATTTATTTACATTAAGAGTAAAATATTACAAACAAATAAAATACCAAGAAAAGCAATGATCAAAACACAAGTTTGCAAAAAATTCTTGACACACACAAAAAGCTTTTCTCAATGATTTAAATTCAGAAGTGTACTTTTTTCTACATTGAAAAAATAGTTTCTTTAAACCCAGAAACAGATGTTGGCAATTTTTCTCTTTTGAACGTTTGTGTCTTGAGCATTGTTTTTCTTACAATTATATGTAGCATAAAACTAATTTATTTACTTATTACTAAATTAAATACTTGAAAAGATTACAGCAGAGCAGAATTCATACCTAACAGAGCTCTTTTCATTTTCAGTTGCTTTTTTCTGAAGAACAGACAATGCTTCATTAATAAGATCTTTTCCTTCGACACTTTTTTCCCTGGAAGAAGTGTTTGGACGATTCAAAACCATTGGTTTCACCGGAAGAGCTGGTTTTGGTGGCACAACTGGTTTCACGATCCGCACCGGTACAGTCTTACTTTTTTCGTATGAAGTAATTACTGCTGAAGCTGGAGATTTATCAACATTGTTGTTCATTGAATCATTGGCGCTAACTTCACTGTTATGCTCTAGTTTTACAAGGACAGAGTTATCAGTGGATGAGATTTCCTAAAAATGAAAAAAAAAAATATTCAGTTAAAAAAAGGCTTAGTATAAATCAGCCACATGATAATGAAAGGATTATCCACAGTGTTGTGGTTGGAGGGAAGCGCTGATGTTTTAATTATTTCATTTGTTATTGTAAGAATTACAAATTCAAGTTAACTCTGATCCAAACAACCTATTTAAGAAAGAATAAATAAATATCAGCAGAGCTGAAAACATTTGAAAATCAAAATTCGGAGCCAAGTTTTGTAAGGCACATGTAATAAAATAAAAACAGAAAGAATGAATAATTTATGTTAAAATTTACAATAGGGCAAGTAACAAATTATTTGGAAATAATATTTTTAATTTCTATTTCTTTTATGATTTCTTGTGGGAAATTGTTTATTTTTACAAAAATTTGTAACCTTATTAAGCACAAAAGCAGTATTATATGCCAGGCAATAGTATGGATTTTATCTGTAATGATTGAAATATTTCTTGTAATTAAAGAAACAAGATCTTATATTTTGAGCATGTTTTTGCAGCATCGTAGTTTCAGACTGTAGCTCATTGAAACTGATTTATTCATAGTAGTTGGCAGCATTGAATATCAGCATCAAATAATGCTGACTAAATAAACAAAACTGACCTTTTTTGGTGCAGTAAAAATTCTTCAATAATGATAACTACCACATAGAAAAAGTCAAGTTTTATAAGTACAGTAACCCCTCGTTATATCGCGCTTTTCGGGGACAAGAAAAAAGCGCAATATATCCGAAAGCGCGATATAACCGAAGTCATTAAAAATAGTTTTATATCCAGCTTACAAGTAAATTATATGTGCACATACACAAGAATTCATTTATTCGAACATTAGATTTTAGGGCGTGTGTTTTCTTGACACTTACCAGATGCGTTTCACTCATTGTATCAATACAAAAGAAAGTGTCCAGTAGTTTCCAAACTGTCTCTGCAGTATGCAAGTTTGGGTGACAGGAATTTGCTGCTTCTTTTCAACGAATTCAGAAGAAAAGAAGAGCCTTTGTTTTGTTTATTGATGACAAAATAAATGAGAAAGAGACCTTTTCTGAGCACCTCACATATTTTCTCAAAAGTGGTTTCGAACTAAGTTTTTTTTTTTTTTTGGGAGACAAAAGAAAAGAGCGATATATCCGAATGAGCGATATAACGAGGGGCTACTGTATTTCATTTAAACTAGAGTCCTAAGCTATCAAATTATAAAAACTAGAATAAAATTTTAAAGATTTACACGAGTTACATAAACAAATGCTTGATCTGTTATTTTTTCCTTCTCGTATAAGTTTGGAAATACATAAAACAGTAAACATCACTAAAAAAATTAGTAAAAAGCTCCTTATTGTCTTATTTTAATTGCTGGTACAGCAAGATAATTTGCTTCATAACCAACAATTACGTGAAAATCATGCCATGCATAATATGGGCCTTTTATCCCGAAACAAGTAAACCAGAATTTATTTTTGATCAACCAACTGCCAGATCTTTGCATTAAGAACTGCAAATTATTGCAGCTATTTGATTTTAAACTATTTTTCAAAAATTATTTTAGTCATGTTTTAACATTAAGTTTTAACATATATCACTTTTTCGGCCTATAAATTCCATTTAACATATAATCTGCATTGTAATTATAGGCTCTAAACTTTTTTTTTAAAACAAAGAATGAAATTATTTTTAAAAAATGGTGCTTTAGTTCAATATGCTTTATAATAAGTACACCAGTTAACCGAATCTGACGCTTCATTGAATCAGCTGCGCTACAGAATCAAATGAAAAAATTATTCTACGGAAGAAACTTGCTGTGGAAGGAACATTAAAAATAAGCCAAAAATACAAGACATTCACTATCTAGAAACTCAATCTGGATAATTTTGAATATCTAAATTTGAAATAATTGCCTTGAGCTTTGAAAATAAGAATAAAAGAAATTCTTTTTTCAAAATGGCACCCTTCTTTCCCCCTTATTTAGCTGTGGTTGTTTCTGTAACAACTACTCATAATAAATACATTAGAAAAAAAAAGCGTTATTCTAAGTAATCTTAGACTGATTGCCATCTAAACTTCTCCAACCTAAATGCTTAAAAGCTTTATCTTATTCTTCATGTAGTTGTTTTTGACACATTTAAAAATAATAATAGTAGAGGACACATACACTATGTAACTAGTATGAACTATATGTGCTGCTTCAATCAGCAGTCATATATACAGAATAACAGGTTCCATACTGTATATTGTTTTATGATTAGTAAAGAAAGAAAATTTAATGGAATGAATTTTAAAAAGTACATGTGTAACAGCCCACAAAATTGGAAAATCACAGGAGCCTAGAAAAATTTTAGATGCCAGACAAATTATTTCACAGATTTTATAGGAAAATTCAGAAAGCATTGTTTCTGAAAGAAAAAATCAGCAAGGTACATTGTTTAGTTGTTTGGCGATCAGGCGCCCAGACTTTACCAAACTCTGTATATGTGTACATATATTTATTAACATAATACAAATAGCACAATAAATTTCTACTTAAGACTGAATAATTAAAAGAATTGATTACATACTTGATTCAGATTAGATTCAGTATCGCTTTTCTTTTGAGATTCAGAGACAACCCTGCTGTTTGAATTATAAGCACTGTTAAATGGACGGGGTGAAAAGTTGCACATATTCGGCGATGGCTTCACGATGGACATTGGTGGGTTACTTTTATTGCTTGTAGAATAATCTGTGTGGGCGGACCAGGACTCATCTTCAGTTGAGGATGACAGAGAATCTTCACATTGTTTTCCTTTTAAAGTGAATTTTGTGTTGTAAGGAAGAGTCTGGTACTTTGGGTCATTTTTCGTCAAACAAAATTCTCCCAGATCGCCTTTATGAGATCCATGTAGCTTGGCTGCCATGTCGTCCCGAGTATGTTCCGGATCGGAAACTTCACGGATCATCGGTTCCACAGTAACTATTTGTGCAGCATGGTAGAGATTGTTGTTGATAGAATTGACAGAAGTACGAGACAGAGAAGCATTGTGAATCTGAGAAGCAAGCTGCTCATTTAAAAGGCGCTTTCGGTGAAGGCGTTGTGTAAGCTCATTAATCTTTGTGTCTAATACAGCGATATCTTGCTGCCTTAATGAGATGTTTTCTCTCTGCTGGCAAATATAGTTGTTTTGCTGTTCAGCTAACTTTGTTCTGTACTGAAAATGTTAAATAAAAACCAATGGTTAATTACACTTGAGAGAAAAACTAGCAGATCAAACAAAAAAATTTAAGTCTAAATAATTTAATTATCTGAATGAAAAAATGTGAAATTTCAGTAGCAATGTCAAGGGAAAAATGGGTGGATTAGAAAAAGGATAAGTTGTTCATGAACGAACAAGTCTAAGAAACCAACTCTAAAATATAAATACTGCAGTCACGGGAGTAATTTGCAAAATTTTCAAAATGGAAAAGCTTAAAATAAGAAGAGATATCAAAAATATTTTTAACAACTAAAATGGTTGAGTGTGGAACTTCATACTCATTTTCTCAATAGTAAATTTAAAGTAATAATTGAATTAAACTTAATTTAATATTATTAATTTTTAAGAAATATTTATTGTCACCTTAATAGGCAAAGTGCCCAACTCCACTATAATACGAAATTGAATTTTTCATTCTATCTATTTCGTCATTTAAAAAAAACTAAGTCAATGCTGACCATTAAAATATTTATAATTTTTAAACCAAACTCTTAAATGTTTGTTATTTAAAAATACTATTATGAAGTTAAAAGCATACCTTCTCCACCACCTTCATTTAACATTCCTGTGAAGAAAATGTCTACCTCGATTAGTAATAGGAAAATTAAATTAACAATATTATTACTACTGGAATCGAAAATTTACTCATAAAATTCCCAAAATTTAGTTTATTTAACTAATAAATTTTGATGGAGAAATTAATTTTTATTTCCTGCAGTAGAATTTTCCAAAACAGTTATTCAAACTAAGAGTTCATTTTAAAGGCAAAAAAAAAAAAAAAAAAAAAAAAGATCATAAAAAAATAAATGACATTGTCTATCGCTAGACTAGAAGATTCTTTGAAAAACTTCCTTTGAAAAATAAATCACCATATTTAAATTTTTAGAATCTTTATCTGTTGATGCCTAGGAATTTATAGGGGGATTTGAGGAGGGGGAGGGGGGGGGGGTGGGCAAATTCAAAGTGTTCTAAAAGTAAATTTAGAACATTTCTTTCATGTCTATATAAGGGAAAATTCAAGTTTTCTCAATCGAGAGAAATGTGGTATTAATTTAGATTTCCTGGAATTGTTTGGTAATGAGCTACTATAAATATGAAAAAATCTGCTTCAAGTAATTTATTCATGAATGTTCTGAAGAATAATGATTTAACAACATTTGATAAGAATATTAACATGGCCTAAAGTATAACTGAAAATTATACATTATACATACATATTGTTAGCACTGTAAATATAACAAAAAATTACAACTCATGCAACAAAATGAGCATTGTCATAACAGATTTCTTTTCCTTACCAATACTTTTTCAATAAAAAGTACTTGATATGAATAATCAATGAAATTGAAAGGTATAAAACACTGATGGAGACAAGTTAGACGAATCGAACATTTGTCAAATATTGAACATATTACAGACATTTAAATGAGGATTATACAGCTATCTTAAATACTGTTTTTAACTTAAAATACATTAAATTTACCATTAATTCCCTCCTTAAGTTTTCAAGTTCAGAAGAGGCAGATGGCATAATATAATTTTTTCTGTTGTTACTGTTCCTAATTTCATCCAATTGTCTTGAAAGCTCTTCAACTTTTCCAACAGCAAGATTAAGTTCTTTTTCTTTCTCACTAAATAATGCTCTAATTGAATCCAGCTCAGCCCCTTGAAGCAAAAAGACTCAGTCATTATGCAGAAATTAATAACCATTATCATTAAAAATAAGAAATTCTGCTAAGTATTGTAACTATTAAATCAAGGTTAAATTGAAAGAGGTCTACGAAGGTTCAACTCAGAGATTTGCATTCTTAATTTCAATACCAGAATTTCAAATTTCTCTGAATCCAGGTTACCATACCAAATTAAAATTCAAAGCAGACCTCATCGGTATGAAGTGAGAAATTTCGGTTCTGTAAAGAGTAGCATGAAATGATGCTTGAACATGCCCTTTAAAAAGTTCATCATCCCAAATTTAATTTAGGAACTTTGTGCATACTCTTAGCTTGAGAAAGCTAAACTTTTAAAAATAAATTAAGTTATTCACATTTAGGGTTCAATGTAAGGGTAACAGAAATGATTTTTTAAAAATTCAGTTAATCATTTGTGCTCACCCCATAGGTGTGTGTATATATACAGTCAATTCTCAATAACTCGAATTTGAAGGGACCGAAAAAAAACTTCGACTTGCTGGAAGTTCGACTTATCATTAGTTTCGATTTCTAACATTTTAATAATAAAAACTTGGAATATTCAATTAATGTATAAATAACTGACAAGTTTAATTAATTGAAATTGACACTATTTAAATTAAAACGTTAAGAAAGAAAAATAAATCTTTCTTCTTATAAAGGGTTCATACTCATTTTCGAAAATGAAATGAACTTTTTAAGGACACCCAATTTTTTTTTAAGGACTCATAGGAAAATATTTAAATAGCTTTAGGAACACAATTTCAAAGTACTCGACTTACGAGTACAATTTGTTTTTAAAATGCAGAGAGATTCGCAATGGACTCTGATTCAAGTGACAATGAATGATTAAGAGCTATTAAAATGACTTAACCTGGCATTATACTTACTGTGATGATAACCTCTACAAATGACTACCCCTTACAGTGCTGCCAGGTTAGATTTCTCTCATGAACAGTTTGATACAATTACATACTAGGGTGGGCCGAAAATGACTTTTTTTCTTTTTAATTTCGATGATGGGTACTGCGGAAAAAGTGCCATTGAGAAAGTGCACATAAAAATTTTGAAATTTTTTGGTCCATTTCTTGATTTGCCGCAATTGGCTTGAAGTTTGGAAACAATGCCGTTTTTGAGACTTTTAGCAAATTATTTTTAAAAAAAATTTCTATTTTTGATAATGGGTAGGGTGGAAAAGGTTCTTTGCGGACATAAAAATTCCATAAAAAATTTTGAGGTCTGTTGTATAACTCCTTCCTTTTCCACAAATGCCTAGAAGATTTGGCAATTTCCTGTTTATTTCTATGTTTTAAATTAAACTTTGTTAAAACGTTAAAAAACTGCTCGCCGTACACTTATCAGAAACAACTACATTGTTTGTCACATATAATGCATTTTTAGATGTTAGGAGTTAAAAAACTTTTTAAATAATTTCCTAAAAATCTCAAAAAACTGCAATTATTAAGTTATCAATAAGTTATTGTAATTATATCACTGTCACTTTCAGTAGTTTTCTTTCATTTTAGTTGTACAATTTGCTGTGAAGTATGTGTTGAATATTAGCATATTGTTAAGAAAGAAGAAAGACACATGAACAATAAAAAATAAGTGAAATAAAATAAAGCAGTCTTTGGTAACTAAGTTAAAATAATTTCCAATTGTCAAAAATATCAAAATACTTTCAAGATACAAAAGGACTAATCTCTTAACACATGAAACAATTTTTTGACTATATAGGTTTTTTTTTAAATAAATTTATTTATTAATAATAAAAATTTAAAAAATGCAGTAAATTAATTTAAGATAGTAATATGTTAAAATAACTTCCAACCATCAAAAATATTAAAACACTGAGAGTTAAAGGATTGAAATGTCGAACAAAAGAAGCGATTTTACCAGAATCGCGGGTGAAATGTAAGCATGTAAAATGGGGAGAATTTTTTTTATAAATTGTTGAAACAAATAATCAAATGTGATAACCAAAGGTAGCAAATGTTAATGTAACCTAAAATTTTCGTAAATATTAAAATATTTGCACGATGCAAAAGGATTGCTGTCTCAACCACGCAAACCAGTTTTCCGCGAAGTACGCATTCAGTTCCCATACATGACAAAGTTTAGGCTCTCTCTCGCGCATAAAAGCATGTAATGATGAATTTTAAAGAACCAGCTTTTAAAGCGTGGTGAAAAAAAAAACCTGAAACAGTCTTTTAAAAATTAAGGAAAATTTTCGAAAATTAAGGACTTAAGGCTTTTTAAGGACCTTAATTTTGTCTGATAAAATTAAGAGTTTCTTAAGGAAGTACGAACCCTGTTATACATATTTCATTCTTGCGGGATAATCCGTCATTTTAAGCTGCATTGAGCAGTTTTGTAATTTAAAAAACGGTAAATATTACAGCTTTTTTACACATCGTTCTTTATTGGCAACAGATTCATTTTTTTCCATGGTTTGTATGTACTCTTCGTTGCAAACCTCAGTGTTTTAATCATTTTTTTAATTCAAATTACAGAAATTTTCTTCATCAACTGCTTTAAAACTCGTTTGTTTTAAATTCAATAATCACTGTACCACTGTCACGATTCATTGAAGATTGAAGAAGCAAAACTTATTTTGGAAATCAAATTCCTTACAGACACAATAAGCGCAAAAAATACAGCAACAGCCACTACAGTTGTTATTCCTTTATTGCACATTGATTCAACAGATCTTCTATTGACTTCAGATCTCTTTCAGATCTTTTCTCTGAATGAATCCCCCCCCCCCCCCCAAGAGAAGAATAAATAAAATTTCATGTTCTCACTTGAAGGTTTTTCCTGTATTTTAACTATGTTTAGTCACCTCAAAAAAACTTCAAGTTAAGGGAAGTAATCTTCGAAATATGGAGTAAAATTAACATGGAATTGAAGACCAAGAGATCGGGATCTAATAAGAAATTCGAGTTATACTAATAACTATATATATATATATATATATATAAAATAATAGAATTGTAAGAGGAAAAACGAAGAGACCACACCAAAAGCCCATAGATGCGCAAATTGGATTTTGTCGCGCGGAACTTCAGGTGAGATGTTTTTATTTTCACAGCAGGACCGTCCTGTGGGTGGCCGGTTTTTGGGAATTTTATTCCTAATCGGTCGAGGCGAAACCCCTGCTTTTAGTTTTAGGTTTTTGTTCTAATGTGCGGTTTGCAGGCTCACATTGGTGCTTTTTTGCCCAATGAATATCTGTAGACTGCATATTTTGAACTAAAACATCCTCTCTTTAGTTTATTTTTAAAATTTTTTGGTCTTTCGACCACTCTTGAATCCCCCACGGCTGATGAGCTCTGGATTCAACCTTTCTCCTTTCACTTCTCCTAATGTGCCATTTTCGATTTCATTATTAGTATTTTTTATTTGTTTTATTATATATATATATATATATATATATATATATATATATATATATATATATGAATTTTTATGATATATATTGTTATATAAGATGTTTGAAAATTAAGCCAGATTGTGATATTTTTTATGATCCAAATATTTTAATACTTCAGTGGATACAATAAGGGATGCGGGGGGTCACCAAATAAAGTTCATGCTCAGTGCCCTCAAAAATTGCAGATAGGCCCCATGGTGCCACATTGTTCTTTTGGTACCAAAAACTAATCAATAGCATTTTATGTCAGGGTGTATCTGGTAGAACTTTTAATGAGAAAAAATGTTTCACTAGAGAAAAGTTCCTCTAATTCTGTTATTAATCATAAAGCTTACTTTATTAAGTTCCTCCACCATAACACTTAAGAATAACTAAAAAATTGACTATGGCTACTTATAAATTAAACTGACATAACATTTTAATCTCTAACAACCAAATTCACAAATTAATTGTTTTCTTTGCATTAAATCAAATACTTACCCAAATTTCCATTGTTGGTTTTTTGTTGTTCAACTTGGCCTCTTAATGCCCTTAATTGACGTAATTTTAATTCTTGAGTTTCAATTTTGTCGCGCAAATTTTGCATACAACCGGTGTCCAATTGCTGCTCGGTAAGGTTATGATGACGTGCTTCTTGTTGTTTTAAAAATTTTAGCCTTTGTTCCTTAGCAACCAAAAGTTGCTGCTGTGCTTCAATTTGATGCTGCTGACGAGCAGCCATTTGTCTTAATTCTGCAAGCGTCATTTCTGCGTCTTCTGGTAACTGAAATGAAAAATCAGAAGTAAATGACATGAAACTAAAGCATGGTTCCCATAATACAGGGTGTCCACTCCTATCGTGGACCAATAGCTAATTTCTAAACCGTTAGAGATAAGCATATAGTTCATTTAGGAAAAAATCTCCAAATTACGAAAGGAATTTTGGGTCTATTCAATGTTTTTCAAAAAATCAAATTTTGAAAGAGTTACGAAATTTAAATTTTTATGCAGCCCCCCAGTCCTATCAATCATATTTAGTAAAACATTCTTCACACTGTAACGTTTAAAACTAAAAAAAAATCACTCTTCTACGACAAAAATTGACCGAGTTATGACGTTTTGAAAAATTAAGATTTTGCATTATTTCATGACGTCATCGAGATATCGCTTAAGGGACCGCATGCGAAATCCTTCAAAATCTTGATTTTTCAAAACGTCATAACTCGGTCAATTTTTGTGGTAGAACAGTGATTTTTTTTTAGTTTTAAACGTTACAGTGTGAAGAATGTTTTACTAAATATGATTGATAGGACTGGGGGGCTGCATAAAAATTTAAATTTCGTAACTTTCAAAATTTGATTTTTTGAAAAACATTGAATAGACCCAAAATTCCTTTCGTAATTTGGAGATTTTTTCCTAAATGAACTATATGCTTATCTCTAACTGTTTAGAAATTAGCTATTGGTCCACGATAGGAGTGGACACCCTGTATATTTCATTCTACACTGAAATTAATTTTATCAAGAATGTATAAGGAGGTGTAGAGTAGGCCTCCACGTGGTGTACTCAATCAAGCTAAAGCAAAATCTACAATAGCCTTGCTGTCTCACGTCACAAGCATGCAACTTCCCCTCCTCCTTAGAGTTGAAGGGGTTACATCTTTTCATGCCATTACTAGTCACGACCGACTACTTACAAGCCTATCTTTCAAAAATTTTAATGCTGCATTACATATTGTATTATTTTTAGACACCAGTTAAGAAGAAAAGTGTTATTTGAAAAAAAAAAAAAAACTTTAAGAATTATTTTTGAAAGTATTTCGATTTAAATAATTATTTTAAGTTCAGATATTGTTTTTTTTTACTGTTAATAACATATGGATGAACCATTTGCTCATGCAAGAGAAGAATGATTTACATTCGGAAATACATTTTAATTTCAAAGTTATGTCAAATTTTAATATTAAAAAAAATGTTAGGCATTTGCTATCTTGAAGCTGTACTATTTAATGCTACTCAGGAAAGCATACCTGCCAGCTTCTGGAGTTAAAAAGTCAAGTCAAAGCTCAAAACATGAAAGATAAAGAGGGATAAGTAAAGAAATGCATGAATAAATTTTTCGCACTGAAGAAATAACAGTAATTTTTTTAAGAGGTGGGGGGGGGGGGGGATTCAAAATTTAGAAAGAAAAAAACCCATCGTTTTGAAAAGGGCATTAATGAAATTAAGGTAATGAAATCTTGAAATTAAAAATCTTGAATTTTGATTTGTCATTCAAAAGTACTTTTAGAGCAGTGTTTTACACATTCATGAAAAATATTAAATGCATGACAATTCAAGTGATTAATAAGTTAAACTTTCAAAAGAACAACCAAACCATCTGCCATTTTATAAGACATCTTATGATAGATCAAATGAGTAGTTAGTAAATGGTTGTAAGTATAAAATGTGGTTTTCCTGCCTTCTAAATTTTACTAAGTTTTTAATTGAACAATAGCTCAGTTTTTCCACTAAAATGGCCAAAATACAGTCAAAATGAATAACTGTTTTCAATGATGAACAGATAAAATTTCATTTTTCTCGAGTAAAATGAAAAACATTTACCCCCCCCCCCCTTTTTAGCCTACTTTCCCGTTAAAAATAAAAGAAAGACGAAAAAAGTATTAAAAGTAGCTAAAAGCATCTAAAAAATATCGCCAAGTTAAAAAAATATCGCCAAGTCCAAAAAATATCGCCAAGTTAAAAAAATAAAAAGGTAAAATGACTATCGAAAAATTAAAAATTTGAAAGTAGGGTATTGAGATGGGGAATTTGTGCGTCGGTCGGTCTGTCCCCCCCTAATAACTTTTGAATGAACATTCCGATTTGGACAAACTTTTTTTTGTTGGAAAGATCTCGGCGAGTACAGCTCATTCCCATATTTGATTTTTTGATTTGAACAATTTTTGGTTCAACTTTGAGCCGTTCAAAAAACCGGTCCCGCGATACTAACTTTTTAATGAACAGTCCGATTTGAACAAACTTTTTTTTGTTGGAAAGAACTTTTCAAGGGTACTTCATTCCCGTATTTACATTTCCGATTTGAACAATTTTTCGTTCAACATTGAACCGCTCAATCAAGCTGTCACCCCTAATAACTTTTGAATGAACAGTCCGATTTAAACAAACTTTTTTTTGTTTGAAGCATCTCGGCAAGGATACTTTATTACCGTATTTAAATTTTCAATTTGAACACTTTTGGTTCAACATTGAACCGTTTAAGCAACCTTTCTCCACCTAATAACTTTTGAGTGAACCGTCGTCCGAATGGAATAAATTTTTTTTTGTTCGAAAGATCTCAGCGAGTGCAGCTCATTCCCATATTTGATTTTTTCATTTGAACAATTTTTGGTTCAACTTTGAGCCGTTCAAAAAACCGGTCCCGCGATACTAACTTTTTAATGAAAAGTCCGATTTGAACAAACTTTTTTTTGTTGGAAAGAACTTTTCAAGGGTACTTCATTCCCGTATTTACATTTCCGATTTGAACAATTTTTCGTTCAACATTGAACCGCTCAATCAAGCTGTCACCCCTAATAACTTTTGAATGAACAGTCCGATTTAAACAAACTTTTTTTTGTTTGAAGCATCTCGGCAAGGATACTTTATTACCGTATTTAAATTTTCAATTTGAACACTTTTGGTTCAACATTGAACCGATTAAGCAACCTTTCTCCACCTAATAACTTTTGAGTGAACCGTCCGAATGGAATAAATTTTTTTTGTTCGAAAGATCTCAGCGAGTGCAGCTCGTTCCTATATTTGATTTTTCGATTTGGATAATTTTTGGTTCAACTTTGAACCGTTCAAACAACCGGTCCCGCGATGCTAACTTTTGAGTGAACAATCCGATTTGAACAAACTTTTTTTTGTTCGAAAGATCTTTTCAAGGATACTTCATTCCCGTATCTACATTTTCGATTTGAACAATTTTTCGTTCAACATTGAACCGCTCAATCAAGCTGTCACCCTTAATATCTTTTGAGTGAACAGTCCGATTTAAATAAACTTTTTTTTGTTCGAAGGATCTCAGCAAGGATACTTCATTACCGTATTTAAATTTTCAATTTGAACACTTTTTCGTTCAACATTGAACCGTTTAAGCAACCTTTCCCCACCTGATAACTTTTGAGTGAACCGTCCGAATGGAATTAACTTTTTTTTGTTTGAAAGATCTCGGAGAGGCTTTCCCATACATTCCCATATTTTGCTTTTTGATTTGAACCATTCTTCGTTCAATATTGAACCGTTCAGAAAAAAAAAAATTAACATTAGCGTCTACGGGGAATTCAAGTTGAATGTTGATCCTGAACTTAAAGACAGATTTCCTTCAAACTAACTTTGTAAGAAAATGGTTTTGATAAATAATGTTTGTAACGTACTTTTCTGAGTAATCTTCTGTGAGGACTCAGATTCCGACTCCGCAAACATGGCGGAAATGCAGGCTCAGAAAAAAAATTACTGACTGTGCAGACGATTTTTTGTTTATTTATTCATTTGTTTTATTTTATTTATTATTATTATTATTATTTTGGCAGACGATGTTTTTTTGAAACAAAAATTTTTCATTCACGAGAACATTTTATTCTTTATTTATATTTAACAACTGGCAACAGATTAAAAGTGAAATTCGAGACATTTTATTAACGGACGAGTTTTTTTTTCTTTCTTTGATAAAATGTATTTTGATGCTCTTTGTGCTTTTATTTATTTATTTATTTATTTTATTATTTTTTTTTTTTTTTTAAACGATGGAGGATTTTTTCTACGGAGGAACTGTAACAGTTACACTCTTTAAAAGGTGCGACAAAACTTTATTTATTCGTTAATTGCTTTTTACGTGTCTATTTCATCTGATGAAAGAGGTATATTTTGCTTTTCGAAATCAGCTCTAAGTGCTAAAAAGGTACGTTTGACATAATTTTAAGTCTCAGATAATCAAGAGAATAATGATCAGATGCGAGAATGCCGATGTCGATGTACGGGAAAGTAGGCTCGTTTAGTTCTTGACAGAACTTCTTGTTTTTTTCAATAATTTGCTTTAACAGGTGAAAATGCCAACGACTTGCAGACTTATAAGAAACTATTGTTAAATGCTTTGTAAGCGAAAAGTCCCGTTCTGGTTAAGAATGCGAAAAGATCGCGCAATAAAGGAAATAGAAAGAAAAACTGGAACTCTTTATATTTTCCATGTAAAATCCCGTTAAAAGCGCATTTTTTGTTTTGTTTTGTTTTAAACGTTGTTTTGCATAAAAGCTTTTAAATCTATCATCAAAACTGAGTAAATGCCTACCAAAATCCCAAACTGCATGGTAAGTACATTTGTGTGTGAAGAAACAAGGACTTTAAGAAATTTTAATTGGCTTCAAAAATTCAGCAAACCTGATAAATTTTCTAATGAATAAAAAAGGTTTAGAGAAACAGGGCTGACTTATGCAAAATATGTTTTGATTGTTTCCCCCAGTGAATTTCACGTTTTATGTTTTTCTGTTTTAGAATTCAAACACTTGGGTTCAGTGTTCTAGTTGCAATCCGAAGAGTTTTACAAACACATAACGTACACACTTGACAAAAAAAAAAAAAAAAAAAAAGCTGTCAAACCTTCTTTGAAATTAGCCATCATAGTTACAAATAGCAGAGCTAAAATAGCTCCAAGACAAGGAAGGGGAAACGAAGTTTAGTGAACTGAAAGGTATCGGAGACATGAATGGAAGAAAGTAAAAAATTCAAAAGGTTGGCAGTACGCCAAATATAAGCAAGTTTCGCTTTTAACCGCGACTAAGTTTTCGATTTTGTAAATAACTTTAAACTTAATTGGTAAAAATTTGAAAAGCAAATTATTCACTATAAAATTTTAAAAAATAACAAACAACATGCAGACAGGGGTGATTGTGAGTTCGTCATAAAATACTTGAAAGTTTTAAAGAGAAAATGTGTGTGGGAGGGGCGCATATCTTTTTTAAACCAAAGCCCCTATTATTTAAGCACATCTAATTTTATAATTTTCATATTTTATAATTACCCAGGTAGCACAAATAACCTTTAAACGTTTTATAAACTTTTTTAAGCGGTTGTTACAACGTTAATAACCATTTTACAACCTTTAAAAAACGAAGTGTGCTACTTGGGTAATTGCCTTTCATAAACAAACAAGACACATTTCAAATATTCGAATATTTTCAAATAGTTTTTAGTCAAAATATTGTGCATGCATGAATTAAATTGTAAATGATTAATACAGTTACTTTTGCCCTGGTGTTGTACAAAAAAAAAAAAAAAAAAAAAATATTTTAAGGAGAAAGTAAAAGTCTAACACAATTACTGTTTGTTGTGCGAAAATATTTGTAAAGCAATGAAAGTTGCATTTGTTACTGAAAATATAGAAAAGAATTTATCTAGATGGTAGTACCTATAAATCTCCTAATCAACACAGTATGACCTTAACCTTTCATTTTTCTCTTCATGGCATCTTAACATTTCTATTCGATGAATATTATTAGTAATTATCGATATAATCACCGAAAATTAGAAAAATTAAAAAAATACCGAAGGTGGGAAGATAGAAGCATAATTAAAAATATTTTATTTTCGGTATTTTCGAACATGAAAATACCAGAATCGACCATGAAAATACCGGAAATCCGGTAAAATATCGAAACACAATCACCCCTGCATGCAGATAACTCACTGCTTTAACATATAGGTAAGTCTCTGTAGAACTCGAAGTACCACGGAACCGGTAAAAAAGCTTCCAGATTTGTAGTTCGAGTCATGGGAAGCTTTCACAATCCACAGTCCTCAAGAGTTAGGAACAATGAAAATTTCAAGACAAAGGAATATTCGAGTTATAAGCAGGACGGTGTCAATGATTTAAATCAGTGATTTAAATCAATCGATTTAAATCAGTGATTTAAATCGCTATTTAAATCAATTGATTTTTAAAAAAAAATCATTGATTTAAATCACTTTATTTTAATCCTTAAAAAATTCTCCTGCACAATCCCAATTTCACTATTTTCTTTTAAAGCTTTGATTTCCATCTAATTAAATGGAAAAGTAATCCTACTCATCCCCCCTCCACAGCTGCTGGAAGGTTGCAGTCCAAATAATATGTATGCACAAATAGTGCTATTTGTTGGCTAATATGTGAAATAAAGAAAATACATGCAGGGGCAGGGCAGGTGTTGCAAAGAATGAATTGAGGGGGGAGAGACATGACAGAATGTGTGTGATATACTTGCAGCGAAAAGAAAAAACAAAAACAACCTAACAGAAGATGAATTTTCTATGCCTTGCATTAGCAACTGGTGAGGGGGGGGGGGGCAGTCTTTATTAGTGGCTTATATGGAACATATTCCAGCTTTACAAAACAAAAGCAAAATAAAGGGGGGGGGGGGCCTGAATGAAGTGAGGATTGGGTTGAGCTTCCTGCCCCATTTGATTTTTATCCTAGCTAGTAGACAGGATTTACTGGTGAAGCTTTACTTCAAAGGTGTTTTTGTATTTTTAAAAACTTAAAGGTAAGTTGTTCATAAATAAAAATTAATTAACAACTGAAGTTTCTAAGTTTAAAAAAAATCAAAAAAATCAGATTTAAATAAAAAAAAAATCCGATTTTTTTACTGTTTTAAAAAAATAAAATTGATTTTTTACACCCTGGTTATAAGGTTTCGAGTTATCGAGACTCGACAGTTTTTTACTATGTATTTGAAAAAACAATAGATTAATGCTTAGAAATAATGTTTTCGGAGGGGGGAAAAATAGGTGCAAACGAAATATTAGATTAAAGAGAAATGCGAATTTTTCAATCAAAATATGAATATTTATGGACTTGAAAAATTCTATTAGCTGAACAAGTAAGAATTTTCCCCGCTCAATAAAGTTGAAAAAGAAAAAAAAAAATTGCTTTTCGAATCTATTGATATTTGTATGCGTCTGTAAAAAAGGAAGAGTTAATGTCATGGCGAAGACATTTTCTCTTTTTACATGCTAGTAGAAAAAAAAAGGAAAAGAAAGACAATTCACTTAAATTTTCATTTTAAGCACACCCTCCCTCCACATTTTGTTCAGTTTTTTTTAAAGGATACTTGGCAGAGTGGCTCAGCGCTCTGCCCGCAAACCAACTTTCGAAAATGGTATCGTAATTTCATTTGGTTCGCGAAAATTTAAATCGCCGGCTAGAAAGAACTGGATCAAAACAAGCGTTACGATAAGAGCAAAATAAAAATCCCTCTCCTATTACCCCCCAAGAAAAGCACCCCTTTAAAAGATTCATAACAAAGAACTAGGTGTCGCGAAGAGCACCCCCCCCCCCCCCCACGAATCCAAAATAGCTGGAAAAAAATTTTACAATTATAAATAGCCCATGCAGCAATTGAGGGTTGGGACCCGCAAGTATTTGATTTTCTGTAGTAAAACTAACGCATTGTTTCCAAACCACTTTTTTCTTATGCACCCCCCCCCCCCCCCAACAAACGTCAAGGTGAGTCCCCAAATATGTTTTAGCACTGACTAAGCAAAATATAAGTTTTGTACATTTAATAAGTAGTTTTCAAATTCATGGTCTGTAGCAGTATTTTGTTCTTTAGCTGGTTGCTTAAATTGAGTTTTCAGCCCAGGATTTTCGCTAAACTAAAGAAACATTTAATCTGCTTTCTAATTAATTAAGGAAATTGAAACTAACTCCATTATGTTAAGAAAAAAGTTATTTTCAATGTCGTGTTAATGTTTAGGAGTATGGGATATCTTTCATTCCTTAAAAAATGCTGTGGCTTAAACAAAGTTTCCCTAAGTCCAGGCCTTTACGGACCCCTCCTGAAAATTACCAACTTGGAGGAATATCCCCCGCAACAAAGTCCTGATTTGATACATTTAAATCTTTTCTTTCATTTTTTCTAATGTGTTTTTGTTTTTTTTTTCCTTCATATTTTTTCTCATTGTAATGCATATTTTTTAGAGCTCTTATCTAGTCTTCATCACTTACTTCTGTGCTAAGAAAGCAAAAGTCTACCCAATACCAAGGCGCGGTGGGGGGGGGGGGGGGGGGGTCTGTCTAAATTTAAATAAATAACAAATAAGCTATTAAAAAAGCCTTTTATGCCTTTTTAGAATCCGGTACCTCGTAAAAAAATACCAAAAATCGAAATTTTATTTTCACCCCCACATTGCAATCACTAGTTCTAAGTAATTTTGTATCAAACATTTTTCAAGGCAGTAGATGCTGTGAGGTCTCCTGGAAGTAAGACAGCCACAATTTATGTTTGACAACATTTTTCTTTTTAATCAGAACAGAGTTAAATAAATAAGGAATCTTTAAATCTGCAACTAAATATCGCTCCGATCAGCATAGATTATTTGACTTAAACGGGCGAAACAGAAAAAAAGTGTTAAAAACATGCTTAGGGGGAAAGTCAAATTTGCTCCATTTAAATCAGTGTTGATCATGATTTTACTTTTGGTTTTGGACTTAAGTTCTCGAAGACTACCTTTTGTTCCGTTAAACAATTACGCGCCACATTAAAATGTCCACATTGTATACAACTAAAACTATCGTTTGAAGAAATCTGAGATCAAAACAATGCAGACATCTAATGGGCAATAAAAACATTGTAATGGTTGAAATGTGACTGTCGTATAAGAACTCAGAAAACAATGTATGTAGCAACCATCTCAAACGTACCCGCAAGGAATGCATTTGCCCTAGAATCCTGAAGGTCGAATAACTGAACGATCGCTGAACTTACTAGAGATAGACGCTAAGGGAAAGAAAACTTTATTTAGCGTCTTCAAAGAGCTACCATAACTAGTCCGAATAAATGATACATCGAAAGCTGCTTCGGGCAAAATTTGTTTCTGATACTTGGAGATTCATTTTAATACAAGCTAACCCGCGCGACGCATTTGCGCTTCATGGCAGTAATTCAAAAATTCGTTTTTTTTTTTTCTAAATGGCATTTTCGAAGAACAGGCACAAGGTGAATTGTAATTTCTTGCGGAAAAAATGAAACGATTCCTTCATAAAACTATAAAAGTAGTTTTATGAAAGAAATTAAAAAAAAAAAAAAAAAAGATTTATGCTAAAATAAATATTTTTCTTTACGGTTTAAATGCAACAGTACAACTGAAACCTACAATGAGTTTAGATTATACTTCCTTGGAAATTTTGATCAAAATTAACCAGTGGAAAAAGCCAATCTATCAAAGAGTAACCAAACCCATAGCAGGACAGAACCAATCTTCGCGTCTCCAGCGCGAAGCTCCATTGCACTGCATCTTAGTTTACAGATGCGGTTAATTGAAATAGTAGCAAAAAAACAGGACCTCCCCTCCCCCGCGCGGTTGTTTTGACACACAAAAACATCTTTTAGACAGTATGCATTTTTCGTCAACAGCAGGCACGATAAGCTTTTAAGTGAAATAAGAAATAATGATAAAGAAATAAGGAAGTTCCCGTGTGATTTCATAATTTTTTTCTCTTTTTATTGACTTATTTCCCTATTTTTAGAGACGTTCCAGCCTTAGTAGTATCCCCAGGGAGCTGTTGAAACTCGATAATATTTTACATTTGTATTTTACTTACAAATACTCACCTTTTGCCAGGTATTCCAAATTTAGTTTTTTACGATCCACCTTATTGGACACCTCTCATTAGACTCGATAGTGAATGGATATCGGAAGTGAAGGTTGGGTATCATGTTACAAGTATGGTCATTGTACACACTTGATGCTCAACACTGCAGCTGGAGCGCAAGTGGGAAGTTTAAAACCCATGAATCACTTACTTAGGGCTTTAACAAAAGAGAAGCAACCATTTTACCCCTGAAAATTCCAACAACTTTTGCAAAAATTAATCATTAATTTACTGTTTTTAGAAAAGAAATAAATGTGCCGATCAGTTCAAACATTAAAAAAAAAAATCTTGAAGAAAAAAAATATCCGAAACAATTCCCCCCTCTGAAATGATCATGTTGTAAATACATGAATGAACAGTTCGTTTATGTGGAACAACAATCAAGATTTTTATGCCCACAGATAATAGACATTTATAGGCACAAATAAAAAAAAAAAAAAAAATCCGGCAATAATACCACCACAGAACGAAAAAAGAGCTTTTTTCTGTGTCCTAGGTCCGAAGTTTAACCCTTTAACTGTCAAGTTATTTTGATGATTTGGGTGCACAAATTGTCAAATTTTTTTATTGCAAAAATCAAATGTTTAGTACAAAATAAAACATACTTAATAGTTAAAAATTGATATTTTGAAGCACATGGGTAAAATATTTAAGTTTGGTAGCCACTGCATATTTGCTTGAGACGGCTGCCACTCAACATGGCAGTTGTAAAGTTAGCTTCTAGTGGAGCATTATTTTCTAAAAATGAAAACAGAAAATCCCTTCCAGGATGAAATTCTGGCTGTGCTAGGTATGGGTTCAAGTTAGGCCATGCTTCCAAGATTGAAAATATTTGAGACCTCCCCCCCACATGCATAGCCAAGAAAATTAACCAAAAACATATATATATTGTTCATTAAATTGTCTAAACTGGGGGAGTGGGGTGCTTAATTTTACTTTAAACAGCAAGATCATAGTTTTAAGTATAGTAATTGAGAGGGGGGGGGGGCGGATTTGTCGAGACTTTAGTTCAAAAAACCTATTTTTAGACGACGTTTAGTGACATTTGGATAAGATGGGGCAATTTTTGATGAAGTTAGAGACAGAGGCACTCTTCCCAAGCAATTTTTGCAAATTGAAGTTCCAAAATCGGTATTCCAGCTGATCTTCGATAATGTTAGGAAATGGGGTTAATGAGTAGTCTCCCCTAAGATTTTCAAAATTGAAGTATTTAAAATGGAATTGCAGGCTATGTTCGATAATGTCAGGGAAATGGACAACGTTCAGGGACTCTTTTAAAAGATCCAAAAACCGTTTTTAACTCCCTTAGGTGATATGAGAGAGGTTCAGAATTATTTTAAAAAAGACCTAAAAAAATGATTAGAGGTGATGTCTAGTAATGTTAGATAAAAAGATGAAGTTCAAGAACTCAGGGATGAAAACAGCTCAAAATCAAAAAAGAGGAAAAATTGAGCGGCGTAAAATAAAATTCGGATAGATTTTTTTTTCTATATTATGCAAAATTAGTCATGCAAGATTTCCTCTTAATTTGCACCATGAAATCGAAAGTAAATATTTTTAAAACCTCTTAATTGCTCATTCAATATTTTTACGTCATTCACAACAATGTAAAAAAAGGGGGGGGGGGTGCAATTTTAAATGAATTAGACACGTGTATCTCAAGAAATAAATTCTGTAATTGATATTGCATGGTCTTTAGTTATTTTGACATTTTAAAGATCAAAATAATTTTCCCAATTTTTGACAAAGATCAAATTATTTTTACTGAATTTTCTTATTTTCTACCTCTTACAAGGGAAACTTATGTTTTTGGCAACATGCCAAAATAGAGTACATAGTTCGCTGATAATTGCAGGTCATCCTTGAGTTTTCAATCCTGGTGCATCCTAAAAACATTTCCATTATTTTGGAAGTTGAAAATAATTTCAACCTCTACTACTTTAAATAAACTTATTTTAAGCTTCATTTTAATAATGAGTGTATTTATATTTTTTTCTAAACTTGATGCAACATTAATTTTTTGATCGCGGAAAGAAGGAAAAATACAAAAAGCGGAAAATCGCGGATCCGCGGACGATTTTCATTCCTGAGAACTATTTGTTGTTTTCCCCCCCTTTTTTGGGGGTGGGGGTGGGGGGGGGTCCTTAAAATCTTTCAATGAAATCCAAAAAACGAAATTGTAGGTCATATTTGATGAAATTAAGGGAAGAGAATGGATGGGGTCGAAAAGAATAAACACCGACAAAGGAATTACGCCACTACAACATAGTGGCAACTATGTTGTAGTGGCGTTTACAGAGCAGAAAGAGAGATTTTATTCAGAAAGATAGAGAAAGGAAGAGCTAGCTTCGATACAACATACTTCGTTTTGGATTGGAATAATGATTAAAATGTACTTTTAAGAAATGTGATTTGACATCCTTTCAGTTTTGTTTCCTTTGGAAGCAAATATTAAAAGAATGAGATCAATTTTTTTTCCGTCCCGTGGTCCGTATTGGCGATTTTGTCAAGACGGAAATCCGTCCTGAGACTGAAGGTCTTGCATCCATGGTGCTAGTGTGTCTATTTTTGTCTGCATTTTGGCAAATTTACATAATTCTAATTTTAATTAGCCAGGAAAATTTAAAATTAAATTCTCAAACACGTCTTCAGTGGTTGATGTGAGTGCACAGTAGGGTGGGGCGAAAAATGAAAAAATTTTCAGATCAACTTCTATTGCCAAAAGTTGTCTTTGGTGATAGTTAGCTTTTGTGCAAATTTTGAGAAAAATCGGTTAATATCTTCAGGTGGCGCTGCGATCGCAAAGTTTTTACCATAGATTTTACAGGGATTTTATGGTTAAAATATGAAAAACTATGCCGTTAGCTAATCTCATTTTATTTTTTTTACTCATAAGATGTATTCATGTATTCAAAGCAAATGCACTAACTCGCAAAAATTATTTTATATGATATATTCATGTTTCAAGCATCTTAAAAGGAAACAAAGAGTGAAAAATAATTATTTTTAGGACCATATTAAGTAAAAACCGATTTTTTTTTACAAAATGTGACATAAAAATTATGAAACTGCAAACATATAACATTAAAAAGCATTACTTAAAAATAAATGAAATATGTTTTTAAAAATGTCATTACTATACACAGAATTGGTGTTTCTTACTCTTACAATTTGACGAATAACTAACTGCCGTACCTGCCTTCGATCATCATTTAACATTACCAGTAATATATTTTCAGTATATACAAAAAAAAAAAAGCTATTCTCTGAATAACTGGCTCAATGACATGTAACAGCTAACAGGTCGTCTGGTAAATTATGCGACTGCTAGAATAACTTGCCACAAGTTTCCTGCACCATCCTTGCATGATCAGTTGCACTTAATGAGGAACCAGGAAGGTGCACATTTAACAATGACTGAAACTATCATTTTTAAGTTTACTGCCGGATATTCTGTGCCGATGTTCAAGCGCAAATTTGACTGTCACGAGCCATCTAGAATGACTCCAAAAACTACGTACTGTTTCTGAAAGATGTATGGAACGGTTGGTACTAATAACGGCTTCAAATATTTCCAGTAAATATTTCTGGTCTGTTCTTAGGTCAGCTTGGTTGATAGTTGGTACGTTTTGCATATTGCGCTCAACTGCCTCATATTTCCCTACAGTTAGGGATTCGCAGCCTGTCAACATTTTGCCAGTAGAACCACTGAACCCACGGGGACCATTTGTTCATCCATCTGAGTATTCTACAAAGTAGAGAAGAAACAATTCACTGCCATGAAGCTGACATATTAACCACTGCAAGTTCCTATTAAAAATGTTTCAAGACGTTATATTTAGCCACTTTTGATAATAACAGAACCTCCCATAACAATGATGCCATCTGAAGACAAGCTACATGACTTGAAAACCGGAGATGTTCCCCATTTTCTTCGAAACATGTGAAAATTTACTTGCCACACTTAATCCGTGGAATCTAACGTCAAGTTGGTGTGACGGATGCATCACTGACCATAAGTGGAATAGAAACAAGGGATGGTTTCATTCGTGCATTTTTAAAGACTCAAAAGGCTTGCTTTGAAAATAAAAAAGATTTTTTGTGAAAGCTCAAACTGTGACACATAAAATTTTTGTATCACGTAAAACGTTTTGTACATTTGTACATATTTTAAAAACACATTTCATTTATTTTTAAGTAATGCTGTTTAATGTTGTCATATGTTTGCAATTTCATAATTTTATGTCACATTTTATAAAAAAAATTAAACTTTTACTTAATATTGTCCTAAAAATCACCATTTTTCACTGTTTTGTTTCTTTTTAAGATGCTTGAAATATAAATAAATCATGTAAAATAATTTTTGTGAGTTATTTCATATGCTTTGAATGCATGAATATATCTTATGAGTACAAAAATGCAATGAGATTAGCTAATGGCATTGTTTTTCATATTTTGACCATAAAATCTCGATATAAAACCTATGGTAAAAACTTTGCGATCGCAGCGCCTCCTGAAGATATTAACCGATTTTTCTCAAAATTTGCACAAAAGCTAACTATCACCAAAGGCAACTTTTGGTAACTATTAGAAGTTGATCTGAAAAAAATTTTAATTTTCGCCCCACCCTAGTGCACAGCCTGCAGCAACCTCACTGAAGTACGTTGATGAGAATGGAATTGTTCTAGAGATGTGCTACACATAAAGTACACCGCCAAGGGAAGGTTGTACGAACCACCGACGGTGGCTATCTCTCGCAGCCGCCGGGGGCTGCCGCGATGGGCGATGCCTACGCCTAGGCGATGAGTGTAACATAAAATAAAGAAAATAAAAACATGACCTACAAAACTACATTAGTTTGTCAAACCCCCCCCCCCCCCCATACATTTAAACAGCAATTCAAGTGAAGTCTAGCTAAAGAAAGGTTTACTGTATATCAGTCACTGCTTGCTTTTCCTTTCTCTAGACCCTTTAAATTGATCAATCTGAATTACACTGTCAAAATATACTACTATCAACATGTTTATATTTGGTGTCTACTTCAGTGGTCGGACTGCCGTAGCTACATTTTTTAGTAGTTTGGAGTGTAGTGCACTACTTTTTAAAAGTGCGCGCAGTAGCAAAAAGTAGTAGTTTGTAGCGATTTCTGAAAACTACTTTTAAATTTGTATTGAAAAACAAAGTGAATGAATGACAAAAAAAAAAAAAAAAAATCTTTTCGAATCTGGTTTAATCGAATCTGATAGGTGCAAACAGGGACGTCATTTCAAGTTTTTCCCGGGGGGGGGGGTGGCAAAGGGTTGCAAACACAATGCAATTTCATCGGGAAAACAGCAAAAACCACGCCCCTTTAAATGTAAATAAATTGACTTCTCAAAGCCAGGGGGGGGGGGGGCAAGTGACCCCCTCCTCCCGCCCCTAAATGACGGGCCTGGGTGCAAATCTTGCGTGAAAGCAATGCAGGGACCGCGCTAAGGATTTTAAGTTGTTAGCCAGTATATAAGCCAAATTTCAAAAGTCTTAGCCAAACTTCGAGAGTTTTAATCAAAGAATTTTAATTGTTTGTTTTTTTAATGTAATAAGTGTATTTTTCCCCCAAGTGAAAATTTCTGACAATTTTCCATTCGCCAATACTTTAGCCAAATCAGAATTTTTTTCGCCGAATTTTCTATTTTATAGCATTTGGCGAGGTGGCGAACGCTTAGCGCGGCCCCTGCAATGAGATATAAGACTATAAAAATGTTAGCTGATCTTAGATATATCATTTTGAGGCCATACACAGGGACGTCATTTCAAGTTTTTCTAGGGGGGGGGGAGCAAAGGGTCCAAACACAATGCAATTTCATTGGAAAACATTAAAAACCACGCCCACTTTTACATAAATGCATTGATTTCTCAAAGCCAGGGGAGGCAATTGACCCCCCCTGCCCCGCTAAATGACGGGCCTGGCCATACATTCTATCTGTTTGACGCCATTGGTCTATTTGGTATCATAATTTTCATATTCTGACAAACAATTTTCATAATCCAAAACATTCCCTGGCAAGAAATTTTTAGAAATTCAGAGGTTAAAGTTTTCAATCTTTCAACTTTTGAATTCTATCTTGCGACAAATATTAGTAAAATTGCAAAAAAAAGAAATTCTAAAGGACAAATTAGAGCGAAAAAAAAAAAAAGTAGACAAATTCCTAGTAATATTCTGTGTCCAAATAAGTTAATTTATTAATCTCAAAAACTTTTCGAATTTTTTCGGTCAATCCTTAAACTGTGTATGCTTTTTTTTTTAAAATTAATTTTTTAAAGTAGTGACAACATTTCAAAAGTAGTTCGTAGTTGCAACATTTTTAAAAAGTATAGTTGTAGTTTGCTACAAAAGAATTGTAGTTTCTCCAACCACTGGTCTACTTGTAGTAACATTAGATCAAAAACTGTATGAGAAGGAAATGTGAAAAATCATAAAAGTATCCTAATACGAAACCAATATGAACAAATTTACAAGGGACTATGTTCACAGTGGTGACGCTCTCCCCCACCCCACATGACAAGATAAACCCCCTCAAGGAATTCAACCAGATAATTCCACTGTTGTAGTCCCCTGAAACCCACCCCCAATGTTTACAAATCAAGCATTGCATAATATGTATGATTATGTAGTGAGGAAAATGATAGAAGTAATTAGCGTGTCAAGATTTATTTACTACAACAAAATGTTCATAGGTACTTAGCGTGACTAAACTACAATTGTACAAAACAAATATATTTTTCCAAATTTAACTAAAAATTAAGCGGGAAAACAATTATAGGTAGTTATTCATCCAAAATAAAGTTTAATGATATGCTAGGTTACAGCTTAATTTCATAGCGGCGTTAAATTTCGACACTTAGATATTCTTTATTAATTAGCGTTAATTATTTGTACTATTCAAAACAGTCAAAAGACCGCCTTCAATTGACACGTGAATATAGCATTCCAAATCTCTAAAACAAAAATGTAAAACTGGTCCATATATACTCACAAGTACCATAGTATATAAAATTCATTCGCAAACTAATTCATTTCTTGAGAGAAAAGTCTGTTGCATATAAAAGTTGTCAAGCACAAATTCTCCATCGTATATAAAAACTATAAAAGAAAAAAAAAGAAAAGGGAAGCAACAGTTTTTTTAATAGACACCAACTACATGTTTATATACTCTACACCGCTGCACCTCACAATGACCAGGATCAGACAGCGAGAAGTTTGAAGAAGAGACATAATAAAACGCCGTCTGGTGTAAGAATAGATAACTTCTTGCAGCATGTAGATAAAGCGATAAAGCTATTAAGTAGCAAATAAAACTATCGAGTAGCAAGTAAAATTGTAAAGATTTGTACAGCTATTTCCAACAAAGAACTTAAAACTATAAAAAGCAGAACATTGACGAGGTATGTATGCATGTGATTTGTTCTAAGCAACAGGGCAGAGAACCTCTTTTTATTCACTTGCAATGTTAAATTACGCATAAAGATACACTTGAAAAAGAAAAATTAGGCATCAGATTGCGCAAAATGTTCTCAATATCTCTTAAGCTGAACATTTTTAGTTTCTTTTTTCTTTAGCAAAATGCTAATGTAGGGCCTCCGTAGATCTGTGATAAAAGCTGCTTCTTCTGAGTCACATACCGTAGGTTCGGTTCCCATCTCACCTTGGATGTTCTTTTTTAAACTTGCATTTTAAAATCTTTCCTGTATTAGTCCGGAGACAAGTCGCCTGGTATGCAGTCTTCTATGAATGTGAAGCTGATTTGCTGCTAAAACGAAGAATAAAAATTAATGAGACGCAAATTTAGCTATTATTACGTTGAGTTGGCAACGCCTCAATCGCTGCTATGAGTCGTTAATCGTGTGAAGGCGGATTGTTTTGAATTTTGTTAATGTCAAGTCATTTATTTCAATATATTAAGACAAAATATTGCTTGAAATTTGCGAAATTTTATTTGCCGGTTGAATCTTAGTTCTGCTGCAGTGATCAATTATTTTAAAAACATGACAGATAGTTGCAAAAAGGTATAACTTCATTCGTGTTTCTAATATAAATTATTTCTTGTCTATAATTTCGGGAAGTATGCCTAATGTTTTGCTCTAAATTTTCATTTGTCTGCTAGCGAAAAGCCCTGAACGTTACATTTGAAGAGAGGCCTCCAAACAAAAAAGATGAATCGAGTCGGCCTAAAATGTAAGTAACGTTTTTTGGTAACAAGTTTGCGGCGTTGTATGTCTGCGCGTCACTTTAGCAAGCCCAGGACGGCGGGTTCAATTCACGCCCTCGCTCTGGTTGTTACTTCCTTCTCCGTGAGCGTAAACTCTGTCCTGTACTATGTTTCTGTCTTGTACTCTCTGTCATATTGGACGTTCTATGTTTCATATTGTAACTGTCATGTCTTAACTGTTATAAATAAATACGCTCTGCGGGGCGCGGGCTGCTCTTTCCCGGGGAGCCCCATATTGTGAAGTCTTCAACAGATATGTACGAGGGGCCCCCGGGGGTTATGTCATATTGGACGTGAGTTCATAAACGGGTCGAGTGGCCAAGTACACGAGCTCGAAATATGTGTCGTAAATAAATAAAGTTTGCCTTTTTAAGTTTAATTCATGGTTTAATTTCATGGGCGCAGGGCGATCTCGAGAGCTAGGAACAGTGGCGTAACTACTCGTTGGTTTCAGGGGGAGTTACATTCAAAGTTGTCACGAGCGGCAGCCCCTTTTTTTCCACACTTTGTATGTGTGTATATATATGTAGTACGCACTTGAAAATGCGTACTTAACGGACAGCCTTTCAAAGAGTAACAACCTCTGACACTAGAATTGTGCCGTAGTCTTAAGAAGTATTACTGCAGAGAAATGGAAGGGGGGTCCTGGGGTTCACCCACGGAAATTTTCATAAATTGTACCTTTAAAAAAACTCCATTCTAGACTATCTTGGTGATGTTCCAGGAGAGGATGTTCGATTTTTCTCAGTCAGAAAAACACGATTGTTGGCCATTTTTAATATAATGAAAGAAAATGATAGGATACAGACTTCAAAGCAGAATACTGCTAAATTTGGAACGTACATCGCAGAACAGATATCTGAACTGCAGAACAATTCTGTTCAAATGTGAGGGAAAATTCTGAAAATTTTCTGAATAAATCTGGGTAATTCCATTGTGACTAACATAACATTTAGAGTAAATTTTTAATCTTTCTTTCTGTGTGTGAGCCTTATTTTTGTCACAATACCAAAAACAAGGTGTTATTCTTCTCCGCATAGATGAGTTGTTTAAGTTAATATACAAAAAGAATAATATTAATTTCATTTTTGGCAGTTAGAGGACATTTTGATCAACGTGACTAACATAACAGATCTGTTTCAAATCTGTAGAATTTCTGCAGAAAAAGCAGTTTTCTAACTAAAAGTACAATTTTTCTGAAATTCAGGACAATTTCTGGAGATTTCTTCAAATTAGAAAAAAAAAAAAATGAAATTTCTGCAAGTTATGCTTAGTAGGCAGAAAATCAAGTAGTTCATTTTTATGACGACATTTGCAGGAACTTTAAATTTACTTTAAACTTGACAAAATCTGTAGAATTTGCACAAAATTACATATTTAGTAAAAAGATATTTGCCTGCACATTTTGCATAATTCTGTTCGACTATACATGTTTTATGGACCGCCCCTTAAGAATCCTACCTCCAAGACTTTGTCTCATTATTAGCCATGTGCTGTTATTCTGATTAGAAACATTGCTTCTAATGCAGTGTCAAAGCATTCAGAGCTCTTTGATGTTTGGGGGAGCAGACATAGAGTGAAGGGTTTTACTTTCTCTCCAGAATGAGTGGCTGGACTTTTAATTTCAAGCTTTTTTCTGCAGTAAGACTGAGTACTGAACAAATACTCCTTTCATAATCCTGTATGAAACCGTTTTGATTTCAGAATCATAGTTTTTAAAACGGTCATGTTTCAACGCGTATTGTACAGTGCTTAAAGTACTTGCTGAACAATTTTGGTCAAATGATTTTACGTTGCAGAACATCACGAAGTATTCTGTTTTTAAGGATACAGAAATTCTTCCAATTGATTTTTTTCAAAATTTAAGCTCCAAAAACGCAATTTCAGACGAATTTCGATGATAATGGGGCGTTTGGAGGCCTACCCTGAAATTTTTGACATTTATTTCCTAAAAAAGATTATCCTTAATGGTTCTGGGAAGGGGAGGGGGGTGGCAATGAAGTCTGTAACACTATGATATTTACAGAAGAATCTTACTTTTCCATTCTAGGATTTTTTATGTTTTGTCATCTCATTTTTGCATTTTTTGGATCAACGTTTTTGGGACCCCCCATAGTTACGCCACTGGCTAGGAATCAGATTCTCTCTTCATTGGCGTCAAATTTTTGCCACCAATGCATGCTTGAGGGAAATTTTTCCTTCATAAATGTAAATAAAGATTACCAAAAGAATAACTACTGTCGGTCCCTTCTTAAACAAATACTGTCTGTTCCAAGAAATATTATTCAATTGAGCGGAGAATTTTATTTACCAGGAATTTTAACATTGTTTCTCTGGCATGGGGAAATATTGTTTTTTTTTTTAAATTTGTAAATGCGAGGTATTAGTTTTTCGCCAGATTAAGCGGGGCTGACAGTATCACAGAAAATTTAACAAATATGCCAGACTCTGAAATATCGAAATATCTACATGGGAACTCATGGAAGCAGAGCTGCTGTGCAGTAGAACCTCGTTGATCGGTATAATCCATGCAAAATGTTTAGCCTTTGCAAAAGTTTAAGTCCTCATGGATAATTTTAAATTATGACAGTGAAAATTCAAGTACGGTAAACTCTTGATTAACTGCGAACTGATTATCTGCAATTTAGAGCCTTTTTGGGTCTAGCACTTTTTTTAAGAAAATGATTAACTGATTGCTGGAAATGCACCAATTTTAATTTAGCCTAGCTTGCACCCATTTTTAAATCAACCGTAAAGTAGCTCTCATTCATTGAGAAGGTCTTAATAAATATTTTGAGGAGCATAATAATACGATGCTTTGTGATAACACATTATTGAAAAACTCTCCTCCACTAATTAAGAAGCATTTTAAAATAAAAATGAAAAACAGCTGACTTGTTACAAATTTTAAGGTATATACTAAAATTAGGATTATTGTTATTTAATGTCAGGGGTCTGGCCAGAGGAATTTCGGGCCCGTTTACGGACCCTTCACAAAAATACGATCAAGCAAAACGGACCTTTCACAAAAATACTATCGAGCAAAACGGACCCTTCACAAAAATACGATCAAGCAAAACGGACCCTTCACAAAATGCTGATCAAACAAACGTACATTTCACACATTATTCATTCAAAAAGCAAATCTGAAATCAAAATAATGCCATAGCATATTTCTGTGTAAAAGCCCAGAACTTTTGGGCCTTTTCTGAAGTTAAAGAAGGAAATCGCTGATCCGCCAACTTTGCGAAAAAAAAAAGTCGGCACTTCCTGCCTGGCCCTGTGATGCTCGGGCAAGCAAAAAATCTTTAGTGTAAAAGTAGCACTTTTTGTTGGTTTCTTTTAAAGAAATTAACAACTTAAAAAAGGTAGTTGTTTTGCTTTAATGGTTCTGCTTGTTTGTTTTATCATATGCAAATCAAAGTGGCTTGCTGTGATGTTGATGTTATAGATTTCTCTGGAAGTGCTGAGTAAGGATTTTTCCCCCTGCTATGGACTTAAACATAAAGGAAATAATACTAATAGCAATTATCAGCTTATCAGCGGAATGAACTTAGAACTGCAAACACATAGCTAGGGTTAGAGAAAAAGTGGGATTGCTCCTGGGGAGAGCGACCAGCTATTTAAAATTAAAATTAACTCCATCTGACGTCTTTGGTGCGATGTTTTAACCTTATTTTTGCAAAAAATTATCTGTTTTTTTATTTCATTTATTTATTTATTTATTTTTAATGCTTACAAGGGTGGTGTTTTAGTTATATTCAGGAATTAATGTATTTTTGCGTCTGTTAATATTGTAAGTCTGGTATTGTTTGTTTTGCTATGTTTCTCTACCGTATTTTTTCCTCCGAATTTTTGGCGAACATGTCGGTGATTATTAAAGACATTCATCATATAAACCTGATGAAATGCAGCTCTAAAATTTTTGACTTTAATAAATTATTAAAAATCGTTTTTATATTTCTGATGCTTTCATTTTGAAAGAAGCGATCTCTGCATCCGATATGAAAATCGAATTTTACTTACCTTTCAAGCTAATTACTCTTTATTAGGAAGCAAATAAATGAAAATTCTCTTTATTTTTTGCTCAGATCATTATTTAATATTTTTAAAGCAAAATTAACTGTTCTTTTATGAGTCTAAATGTTAAACGATCGTTCCATTTTATTTTTGCATTAATTGTGGAAACAGACATTAATAATATGTTTACCATAGACCTTTGAAATGCAATTGTAAAAAAAATTCACCCAAAAAAATTATTTTATGTTCCATTTTTATGCTTTTGATGTCACTTGTCATCTCTTTGCATCCGCTACAGGAATCAGACTTTTCGTATTTTGATGTTTAATATGCATTATGCTTTTTTAAGAGGAAAATAAATGTAATTTTTTTTAATTTTTTATTAAATTCAAAAAAAAAATTTTTTTTTTTTGCAGTTTTTTTTTTTTTTTTCAAAATTGTTTGATTTTCACAAAATTATTTGATTTTTCACAAAATTATTTAGTTTTTCACAAAAAACGGACCCTGGGGAAAATCCTGGACAGACCCCTGAATGTACAATTGTTATTGTTTGTTTTTAGTTTGTAAAGATATTTTTTACATTCAATGTTACTTTAGCTATAATTTAAATGTACATTGGAATTTTATTCATTTTTGAAAGGTATTGTAGCATTTTTTGGTTGTTATAGCGCATATTTTCAGCACTTTGTTATTTACCTATTTTTTGTAATATCTGCGGTACTGGCTTATTGATAAAGTTTTGTGTGATCATGGAGAATATTTAAATGACAAGAGAAGAAATAACCAAAGATGGTACCTCCCAAATTATTTGCATTTAACCCCTCCTGAGATCCCCTAAATAACAGGCCTGTTGATAGCTTTCAAGTTAGTATATCTTTGTGTTCTAAAACTAAGTAAAGATGATGAAATTAGGTTAGCTTAAGAAAAACTTACCTTTTCTTACGATCAGTTATTTGTTTTATTTTGTTTCTATGTGAAATGTTTGTTCCTTGAAAACAATTCTTTGAAACAAGTCTTCAGAAGCAGCAGGGGAGTAATTTTACAGGGTTTTTGGTCATGTTTTAGAAAGAGGTATGTCATGGCTCTTGTGTGTAGGAGAGATACGGTTGAGCAGTTGAGCAACCCTGGAGAAAGGGATCACTATGCTCATTGGCATCATTTTAAAAAGTATTTTGTTTTATTTATATTTTCCTGCCTTATATCTTCACGCAACATGTTTTTGCTATTTTTTGAAAATAATATTTTAGTGCATTTATTGTGATACGATTTTTGCAAATAATATTTAACCATTTTCTTCTAGGAAAAAATTTACTATCAATGATTTCGACATCGGGAGACCCTTAGGAACAGGAAAATTTGGACACGTGTATTTAGCAAGGGAGAAAAAGTCTCGTTACATTGTTGCTATCAAGGTATTTTTATGAAATATGACTTCAAAAATGTAATAAGAAAGATAATTATTAAATATAAAACTCGAATACAGTAGAATTCCGAAAACTCAGCTGAAGGGTAACAGTATGAAAATGCCCGGTTATCGAGATTGAACTTGCAGCAGATTCAGGTTCGCTTCATCGGTCCAGAATGTGGCTGACTTTTCTGGATTCGACAGAGTTACCGAATGCCGCGTTTTCGAGATTTTACTGTAACATTAGCCTGGAAATTTTAGGTTGTCTCATTTTTTACATGTTTGTCAAATAATGTGATTGTTTAGTGATTTTTTTTGCACATAACCCAGCAATGATCTGTATGTCTTCGTATCACTAGAGGGTTTCTTGTTTGAGAAAAAAATGTATACTCCAAAAAGACTTAAAATGTTCTTTTGTTTTTTCTTTTAACTCAGGGGTGCCCATCCCCCCAAGCTCAATAGCGCAAATTCCGCCCCAAAAATTTTCACAACCCTAATGTGCTTTTTGTTTAGCCCTCTTTTTTATTTTATTTATTTTTTTTTAATATCATTTTTTTATTTTTCAAACATTTATTTATTTTTTTAAATATTATGTATTTTTTAAATACTATTTATTTATTTTTAACATTTATATTTATTATTTTTTTAATTATAACTACTATTTTTTTATAGATTAATTTTTTTAAAGTTTGAATTATGCGCACAATAGAATCGCTTTTTTTTCCCCTTTTTTCCAGACATTCAAAGCACACACTCACACACACAAAAAAAAAACATAAATAAAAAAATAATAATAAATAAATAATATAAATTAAAAAAATAAATTAATGAATAATTTGCATTAAAAAAATCAGAAAAAATTTAATTAAAAAATTTGATAAATAATTTAAATAAATAAATTTAAATTAGTTTTAAAAAATCCTCCCCAAAAATGTTGATGGCGCAACTTGCGCGATAATCCTCCCCTGTGTGCACCCCTGTTTTAACTTATGGTATAAATTATTCCCTCTAAATAAGTGAGGGGTGTAAAGAAAAATTGAGGGCAGTGTTTTTTGAAATTTTAATAAACATTTGCCAAAAACGATCACTTTGTTTGAACCGCAGGTTTTAATTTAAGCAGTATTTTATACTTTTACAAACCCTTATTTACTCGCCCTTGATTATGAAATATCATGAAATTTTATTTTTTATTTTATCTTGCATTTCTTAAGTTCTCAATAAAATGTACTTCTTTATATGTTTTAAGAAATTTTCAAAAGTTTTGAGTTAAAAAATACCTTTTTATGGGGTACTTTTCAATAATGGAGGCATTCGAAATGAGCCTGAAGGTGTGTTCTATCATTGCAAAGAATAAAATTAGCGTTTTTTTTTTGTTTGCTATTCCACAGTACACCCATTTCAGTACCAAAATTTTTGAGAAAAGTTCTAGTCATTTTCTTAACCTAAATTTCACTAAAAAGCAAACACACCTTTATTTTTAAGTTATTTACAGCTCTATTATGCTACTTAAAAATCATCTTAATCCATTATTAAGCAGAAAGAAAAATGAAAAATAATTTATGACTCCCAAACTCAGTTGTTAAGTTCATCAAAATATCAGTTGTAGAATAAAGATGTGCAAAACATTAATTTGCTAAAGCAAATTAATGTTTAGGCTTGTTGTGGCTTTCTCATGAAGAGGCGGAGGTCATATTCAATAATAGAAGCATTCTAAATAAACCTAAAGGTGGGTTCTATCATCGAAAAGAATGAAATTAGTGGCTTTTTTTTTCCTTTTTTTGTCGCTATTGCACAATATACACATTTCAGTACCAACATTTTTGAAAAAAGTTCTAGTCTTTTTCCTAACTTAATTTTCAATATTTTGTGTGTAAAGTAAGCATTGTTCATGCTTTTGTAGCAGAAAAACGTATTATATTTAGTTTTAATGATTTATAATTGTATTGAATGTGCGAAGAAGAGAAGATAGCACAATCTTTCAATAAAAAATAATAATGAAAAACATTATTTATAAAATATTATTTGTAAAAACTGCGACAATCACTGTTTAACTGTTTCATCTTTAAAAAAGGGGTCAAATTGGTTAAGAAGATGCACCATGGCCGTACTTCTGCTTAGTCCGATATTATTTTATTTTTAAAGATCGGGTAAGGAAAGGAAAGAAATTAAAAAATGTCTCAGCGCAAACCAACCTTTCTGATAAACAAATCCAATGAAAAACAAACAAACCAAAATAGAAAACCCACTCACATTTTTTATCCCTATTATCACTATCACCCATATTTTGATAAAATAAAAAGAGATCTGATACATGCGCAAATGCAGGGAAGGTCGAGCGTTAAAATATCAAACAGTATATTCCTTAAATTTGCTGAAAACAGGATCACACAAACACTTCAAAGACAAACAATCCGATAATATCCGGAAAATCATATTTTTCATTATTACTTTTTCTTCAAAGATTGTTCTATCCTATCTCTTCTTCGCACATTCAATACAATTATACATCATTAAAACTAAATATAATTCGTTTTTATGCTACAGAAGCATGAACAATGCTTACTTTACACATAAAATATTGAAAATTAAGTTAGGAAAAAGACTAGAACTTTTTTCAAAAATGTTGGTACTGAAATGTATATATTGTGCAATAGCAACGAGAAAACGAAAAAAACCCACTAATTTTATTCTTTGCAATGATAGAACACACCTTCAGGCTCATTTCGAATGCCTCCATTATTGAATAGGACCTCCGCCTTTTCGTGAAATGCCACTTAAGTAAACTCATGTTTTGCACAAGAAAAAAATGCTTGTCGTATTTTTTTCAAACAAAACTACATTATATAATTTTCAAGTATTTTTTTATTAAATCCTCATACTTTCAGCAACATATCTGAGAATTTTTAGAGATATTGAAAGATTTCTGCACCCGTCACAATTTACAGAAGAGATACGTTACATGCAGATTAGGCTTAGCGGTTGACAGAAAATGCAATTTCTTGAAAAGTTTGACGACCTGTAAAACAAAAACCAGATCGCATATGGGCAAAAGAAATCATACGGTTACTTACCACCATAAAAATATTAAATACACCAAATTTTATCAAAATCCGACTACATGGGTTACAAAATCTCGTTTTCCTGGGTGAGTTGACATGGATTGACCCCCTGTCATTATCAAAAAGAGCTGTTTGGGCCTTTTTTCCTATTGGGCTTTGGTGATTCAAATGCAATGTGCTACACATTTGAGTAAAATACTGTTATGGCTGAAAAATATTCCTTATTATAAACTATCCGGAAACTTACATTTCAGGTCATAAACAAGGCCCAAGTCCTTAGAAATGGAGTAGAAACACAGCTGAGAAGGGAGATCGAGATTCAGAGCCATTTAAGGTAAGTATTTTTGTACAAGCAATAGACCTGAAAATAATCACTCACCTCCTTGTGACTAATGGCAACTAAATAAAATCATCCCACCGGCCACTATTTAAATGTTTAATCGGCCAGAGCTATTTTTTACTTTATTTTAAAATTTGTTTTCAAATAGAGTCTCTTTTAGTTCCCACTTTATAATGTGAAAAGACTCCAAGTTAATTTTTAAATTTACTTTATTCCAGTTTATGCAAAAATTCAATGTGTATAATGCTGAAATTACGTCTCTTATGCCAATAATGCTTACATTTCAGGTAGTGCCTTATTCTTTTTGTTTAAAAAAAAGGTTAAAGTAGCATCTAATGGTAAATTAATAAAGATTTTGTTATAAAAATTATAAAAAATTAAATTTTGCGTAATAATAGGACTTTTATAAAAGGCTATTAATCAATAAAAACCTGCTGACAATAAATCAATTTGATACCCTTTTTCTTAAAATGGATATTATTTACACACAGCAGTACACTTAAAAGATTTTTAACAAATCATTTGATATGAGTTTAAAAAGAGATCTAAAGAATGAATAATTCCTTGTTAGACCCTGAAAATAAAACTTTTAGTTTGTAGCAAATGGCAGGTAGACACTTTTGATTTAGCAGTCATTACTAAATGAAAGTAAAAAAGTTAATTAAAAGGGGAAAGACAAGTATTTGGCCAAAGTGTAACTCGGTATATTTCTAGAATAAATCTTACCTTATTGTTGATTGAAAATGCTTTTTATTTTGCTTCTGCAGCCAAATGGTCAGGAAAGTTGACGACTTCTGAATAAAAGTGCGGAATATAAAATGAGATGAAGTTAACTTTTTTTTTAATCGAGAAAATTTAGATAATCTGTAAAGCATGGTATAAGAGAAATAAAATGTTAAAATTTCATCACAAAAACCTTTTTTCATGCTGGTTGACCAGGTAGGATGAGAATAGAACTTAAGTGTGATACAAGAAAGGGTATAAGATGCTGATAATTCTTAGTAAGATAAATTTAATGGAAGGGAATTTAATGTTTTTGCACTGTTAACTTTAATTGCTTGAGTCTCTGAGTTTTACAATAACTTCAGCTTATATGTGAAGTACGTATTTAAAAATTTAATGGATAATTTGTACATTATGCTTTCAAATACATTTGCAGAGAGTGTGGGTATATGTTCAGACATATAGATAATTTTGTTAATTTTTATAATGCAGTACCCTTTTGCAATTAAAAAAAAAAGTGCTACTAGAGCATTTGTTTTTGAATTTTGGAGAAAAGAATCTGTTGTATTCCTCAATTTATGAATTTCCTTCTTTTCAGTGTGATTTGAATGTGTTTGAATTTTGTTGCATTTGTTAATGTACTTGTCAAACATTTTTATATTTTCTTGTAGGCATCCAGGCATATTACGTCTCTACACATATTTCTGGGATGACACCAAAATATATTTGGTTCTTGAATACGCGGCAAGAGGAGAAGTATACAAAACATTACAAAGAATTGGTCATTTTGATGAACAAACAGCTGCAGTGGTGAGATTTTTTTTTAATGTAAAAAGTGTTGAAAGTATATAAATGCTTAAAAATGAGTTTTAAAATAAATGCATGTTATAGCATTTTTCCCTTATTTTATTTTTTTTTTTACTTTTAAGAAAATTAAAACAAATATTTTGTAATTCCTAAAGTGAAAAAATCAGGGATCCATGGGGAATTATGTTGCAGAAATGAATAGTCTCTTCCAATAGCCAATAAGAAAAAAAAATCTTAGAGGATTCAGCAAGAAACCATCAATGAGAGTGCAGTCAAACCTCCATATCCCAACACACCAATTTCACAACACTTTTTCACATTTCTAGACTTCTGGTAAATACAGTGAAGCACCGTTTATACGTTTCTGTTTTATACATTTTTATCATTTATACGTTTTTACTCTCGGTCCCGGCAGAGTACATTACATATTAATGTTAAAAAATTTCTTTTATACGCTTTCCTGAAATCGCAGTTTCATTTATACGTTTTTTAAAATCTGAGTCAAAAAGAGCGATAATGCACATTTCAACCCCGGATTCTAAGCTGATGCTGATTGTCCAGTTCCTAGAAATCGCATCTGACCTTGACCCATACCTGTCTAGTTGAACAAAAGACGAGACGAAGATAACTACCCCCTCCCCCCATTCCGCAGCAATTCCGTATTCCCTTAATAGATAAGGTTGTTCACGTGCAATATCCGGTTTGCAGGAGGGCAAACCCCTTTTCTTTCTGGATTTTGTTATCACTCACTCGCAGTCACGATGGCTTCGCGTTGCAGAAAATTTCTGTCGTTAAAAGACAAAATGCGCATTTTGAAGAAAGTGGATGAAAATCCACTTGAAAAAAAGGGAATCTCGCTAAAAATTTAGGTTTGCCTGTGTCAACTCTAAACACGCTAATTTACAAGCACAAAATCGTAGAAGAAAGTCACCATCAAAGTGAAGCGAATGCTTCGAAAAAACTTCGAGTCCAAAGGGGAAAATTCACTGATGTAGAGAGAGTGCTTCTACAGTGGTTCAACCAGTGTCGCAGTGCAAAAATTCCAATCAGTGGTCCTTTGCTTATAGAAAAGGCAAAAGAAATTTCAAAAAAGCTAAATGTGGAATACAATGCATCTTTTTCTTCGGGATGGCTGCTCAAATTTAAATTAAGAAACGGCATTACAGGTAAACCTGTTAGTGGAGAACATGGATGCAAGACCTTCCGTCTCAAGACGGATTTCCGTCTTGACGAAATTGGCGAGACGGAGCTCGGGACGGAAAGGAAATTTAATGACTTACTTCAGTTTTTAATACATAAGAAATTTGTTTTCTCAATGTTTAAAAAAAAAAATTAAATTCATTTGTTGCAATCATTATCCCAATCCATCCACGCATTTAACATCAATGCTGTAAATATATTTGAATATCTTCCCTTGCCGAATCTCGCGAACTCTGAACTTTCCACAGTTTGCGTCCAAAGTGCCTGCGTCTTATACGCAGGCACTTTTTATTCTTTTTTTCTAGATTTGCCTCCTTTAAAATTGGGTGCGTCTTATACGGCGAAAAATACGGTAACACTTTTCTAGCTTCTTGGAACCCCTTGAATTTTTCAAGTTTTCCTTGGAATTATGGCGAATTGAAACTAACGCATCTTCAATCAAGTTTGCAATTGGCTAGAAAAAGAAATCATTACGTTTTGATTACTGAACATAAAGAATGACGTGCGATCTCATTCAAAGGATTAATTCCTTTTGCGATTACGGTTTTTGCTGATTGTTGCTTTTATTCTGAATCAATATGAGTGCAAATTCAGCTATTGAATTACGTGTTGTCTTGTTACTTTCGTTTTTTTTTTAACGCACCCGTGTTTAGGTTTGCGGTAATTCCTTACATTTTTTATGCTACTTGGATTTTCTTCTGGACCCTTCGGATTTTTTTTTTTTTTTTTTTGATGAAATATGTACGAACTCAGATTTCAACTTATGGAGCTTCAATTCCAAAATAATTCCAAGAATCCTCAACCCTCCTCTTTCTAATATAATATTTTTTTGCGATAGTCTGAATTGCGCTTTTGGAATCGACAGTCTCAAAAGAAGCCTCTGAACCCCATTTCTTCCCTTTACATTACTAAAATGGCCGACAATCGCGTACCGACACTCGCGTATAATGTAAGTCTACTTTTTGAAGGAAAATCGGGAAAAATCGAAAACCCGCGTATAAGTCGAGACCGCACTTTTGAAACGATCGGGAACGTTTTGTCGCGATTTCTGAATATAAACATTTTGAAAAGAAGGAAAATGAAATGCACTGAAAATTCTTGCTTTAAAAACAGCACGATTGTTCTTATTTTTCACAAAAGAGTTCATTTTTGCGATCGCGATTTTTGTAAATCAGGACCGATCCGGGAACGTTTCACCGCGATTAAAAAAAAAAAAAAAAGTTTTACCCCTTTATGTACTGAATTAAGTTATTAATGATTTTATATATTTTTTTTTGTTTTTTTTTAGTTGAAAATACATCAACAAACATATTTATCAAGTAAAAAATTTTTGAAATTTTTGGGGGTCTAAGGACCCCTATGCCTTAGGGCCCGCGAAAACTGTTTCCGATCGCAGGTACCATCTGTTGGCCTTTCAGCAAAGTACAAGGAGTGGTACTTAAAAGTTTCAGCATGATTACAGCCATATAGGATTCATAATACTAATTTAATAAAAGCGGGACTTCTGAGTACCGTCAGTGCATAAAAGGTTAAAAAGAAGCAAAATGAAATGCAGTGAGCATTCTTGTGTTGAAAATAGCATCAATTTTTTTTTTTTTCTTTCACAAAAAGGGCTCATTTTTGAGATCGCGATTTTTGTAAAGGATTCGATTTTACGATCGCGGTTTTTGTAAGGGTTCGATTTTGCGGTTACAATTTTTACTATCTGTTGCTTTTAGTTTGCATTATTACCAATAAAATTTTGCGATTTAGCCGTATCATATTCTGTTTTAAAAATATAAACACCATCAATCGGAAAATTCGCGAATACGACAATTCCCGAAATTTTCGCGCCGTCAGTCCGTTTATTGTAATTATTTATTCTTTATCTCACGATCAAATCATGCAAAAATTCAGTAGAATGTATGAGTATTTACACTTCTTTAGCGTCTGTTTAAAACAGTAAGACTGAATCGGAAAAATCTTATCGTTTTTGAGTGTTATTCGGGAAAAAATTTCTGAAATTCTGCCACGCGTATAAGTCGACCCTAACTTTATGCTTCATTTTTTGGACTGAATTTCTCGACTTATACGCGAGTACCGAGTACATACGGTATTTAGGATTTTGTTTTTCAAAAACGCCGGAGAGCCCCGGACGTATTATTGACATTCATTCAATTTTACGTTTTCGGAGTCACGATGTGATGTAGAAAAACCGCAAAAGTCACCCCCCTTTTCTGCACACATAACAAAATGCTTGAAATGCTTCGCCTAAAAGAAGGCTCACATTGTTACAAAAAAATTAAAAAAAAAAAAAAATCACATTAAGCACAAATATTCAAAACTTGCAAAAAAAAATATATATCCAAGTAGCATGGGTGGGGGGGAGGATGGGCTCAAAATATTTTCCGTCTTGAACACATCACTAAACTTGCACCCATGGTGGAGAATCTGGAGATGTTGATTGCGAAACTGTGGATGACTGGATTCAAAACCAATTGCCAGAACTGATAAAGGGATATGAATTAAAGGACATATTCAATGCGGATGAAACAGGTCTGTTTTATAATCTTCTGCCATCTAAAAGTCTTGCAATCAAGTCAGATACGTGTCATGGTGGCAAAAAAAGTAAAGTAGGATTGACCGTGTTACTGTGTGCCAATGCAGATGGATCTGAAAAATTACCTTTTTCGTTATTGGCAAATCAAAAAAGCCACGCTGCTTCAAAAATGTGAAAACATTACCAACTAAGTACATGGCTAATAAAAAATCTTGGATGACCATGTCTTTGTTCACCGATTGGTTGAAAAAATTAGATGATAAAATGTGAAAAGAGAAACGGCGAATCATTTTATTCATTGATAAATGTCCAGCTCATCCGCCTAATACGGACTTTCTAAAAAATGTAACTGTCAAGTTTTTCCCGGCAAACTGCACGAGTAAGTTGCAGCCGATGGATTTAGGAGTCTTAAAATCTCTTAAACAACATTATCGGAAACTTCTAGTTCAAACTGCCATCGCCAGTTTAGACCAAGGAAATTTCGAAAAAATGAACATTAGCGTCTTGCAAGCCATGAATTTCATAATGCTGGCGTGGGCAGATGTTTTACGGAAAACGATAAAAAACTGCTTCACCATTGGTGGATTTTTGTCTTCAGTGGATGGCCCTATTGAAATCACCGAAGTTACTGATTTTGCTCCCCCCTGAAAACTGGTCAAATGTAAATGAAGTTTCTTCATTTTATGACTTTGTTCACTGCGATTCAGAACTTGCGACATGTTCACTTCTAACAATCGATGAAATGATCGATAATGAAGAATCCAGCAGCGAAGAAGAGGATAATTGTTCGGAAAAGCCACTGCCAAGTTTTCAGCAAGCTTTAGAGGGTTGTAACACCATGCAAGACTATCTCGATAGTGAGTTAAATGATAATGTTAAAATGTCACTTTTAACTATAAACAAAGAACTTTTTTCTGTGCATTCCAAAAGAGCCCTACAGCCTAAAATAACGAAATAGTTTGAATGTCAGTACGGATGAATATGAGAAGTAGTAGATATAAATTAATTCTAGAATTAAAAGGTTAGTATTACATGCTTCATTTCATTGTATTTCATTATTTTATTTTTCGTATAACCCTTACTGTATTTTCTGGTAGATAAGCCGCACCACCGTATACGCCGCACTTCGCAAAATTTCGGGAGAAAAAAAATGTTTCACCAGATACGCCGCATTGGCATATAAGCCGCATAAAACTTTGTAAAAAATCCAATCTGTGAGAACCTACACCTACGCTGCATCCTGGTATTGACATCTTTCAAAAACAATGACAAAGTATTAGTAACATTGATTTGAAAACAGTGTTTTAATATCATAGATAAATAAAACGTTGCAACATTTTGGCGATAACTGCAACTTATAGTAACCCTGTTGAATAAGCAGAAATGCTATATCACCCTTTTCAAATCGATCTTTCCAAGGGCGTTGCAGTTGTGGTTTTCGATGTCAGACTCTAATTTGTTTTGTTTTTAAGCAATAACTAAACATAACATGAACTTAAAAAAAAACAAAGACAAAAAAAAAAAAAAACTTCTAAATCGTATTAGCTGCCATGGCGTATAAGCCGCAGGAGTTAAAATTCAGCTTTTAAACACATATACAGCTTTTAAACACGTATAAGCCGCGGCTTATCTACCCGAAAATACGGTAAGTTACTTTTATTCATTTTTTCTTATTTTTTTGTAATTTTCATTGATACGTTTTTTTCTCACGGTCCCTTGAAAAGCGTATAAACGGTGCTTCACTGTAATCTTAATGTTAAGTGGATCCAGATTTTACGATAGTGTTTGTTCTGTTGTGAAACTTGGGTTACTACGACAGTGGGTTGTTAAGACACTGAAAGTTTTTTTAAACAATTGAAATTGTCTATTCAGTAAAATAATGAAGAATTCATTGTAGAAATTTCTGGTAAGTGATTAAGACTTGTGTTTTTACAACATCTGTGCCATCACAAGAACCATGAGCTAGGTACATTAGTCCTGAAAGAGGCAGATATTAGCAGGGCCGCGCCAAGCCAGATCGGCACCCTCGTGCAAATGTCTTCTGAGCGCCTTATGCAGTAGAGTTCGATAGTTAACACCAGCAGTGATGTTTAATAGACAAATATAATTTAGAAAAAATAAGTTTCGCGTACAACTTTTTTTTAAGAAAAAAAAAAGCGTGAACAACTTGTGTTTTATCGAACTGAAACACATTTATTGAAACATACTTTTTAAGATTTAAAAAAATGGTTACTGAAAGAAAATCACTACTTGAAATGTTTCTCTTTATTTCAGGAATGCTTGGTGGCGTTCCAAGCTCTAGTTTCACCTACTGCTGTAATTTATAATGCCCCCCCCCCCACTTAAAAAGTACTTCCAAATGTCGAAAAACTCCTTCACACTCTTTTCAAAATGATTATTCCCAATTTTTGTTCTATTTTTTAAGCAATAGGTTTTTTTAAATATCCCGAAACATTTATTTCGTTATATGCGTTAGAATAATAAGAATATTAAATTTTAGAAGCTCAAACTAAAATAATAGATGTTTCAATAGTTGAATTTAAAAAAAGTACATGACTAAAATTTCTTTTGTGCCAAATTCAAATTGTTCATGTAACGCAATCAACGAGTAAATGGTTCAACAAACAGTTTTACCGTAATCTCCAAGATCGCTTTGCCTGATGATCTTTTTCTTAGAGTCTTATTTCGATGTGCATTTATTAATTTTTTTTTATAAGGAAAACATGCAATGGGTGTATGAAACTAGATCTGTGTATTCTTTTAGTATAAAAAAGTTCCAAATTAAAAAAAATATATATTTCTTTTGGGAGTTAAAAAATGCGCTAAAATTAGCATATAGACAGGCTCGTTATTTTAAAGTTGTCCTGGGGGCGGGGTCAAAGGGTGAAAATTTTATCGGTAAACAAAAACCATGCCAACTGTTAATATATTGACTTCTCAAAGTCCTCCCCCCCCCCTACAACAAAGGGCCTGGTTTTCAAGAATAGCAGTCAATTCTCAATCATTTCAAACAAATATTCTATTTCAAATAACACTTCTTCATTACCTTGCCCCAAATAGACCCATTTTACCGAAAATAATTACAAAATTAAAAAAGTGTGAAGCTGGCTAAAAGTCAATACTAATTATTATTATTGTAAGTTTAAAAAAATCTGCACGTGCGAGAAGACACACACACGACTTTCTTACTGCAAATAACTCAACAAATTGGGGGGTAAAAACAAAACGACGTTTTTGACATGAACTATACGAAACCTACTGTCAAGTTCTCTAACACCAGTGGAAATGATGAGACTATTCTATTGTGCCCAATCAGTATATAATAAAAATTGATAAACAGAAACATTTGCAAGCTGAAATGTGAAAATCTTGACATTGAAAATAAAATATTAATAACATTTACCAATTTAAGTGATTAAAAATATCGTGAAACATTTAACTAGAAACATAAAGGAATAACTCTGAATTTTAACTATTGCTTATAAAACCAAACTACTACTCGTCAAATACTACTGTTAAAAAGTTTTCAGATTCACTTAAATTCCTATCGAGCGTAATGTTCTGTTTTTCGTGTACTCAAAAATCGGATCATGACAAATATTAATTTTGGAATACAATGTACATTTTTACTTCATTTTGGGAAAAAAGAAATATTTTAAACATCAAAGTTAATGTAACTATAAATATCTCTCGAATTTGCATTTGATATATGTAATTAATCACACTTTTTTGTCTGTCAAAATATGACAACAGGATACTGATTATACTTCTGAATTGAAGTATAAATATTCCCCTCAAAATCAGAAACTGAAATCTTTCCCAGAAAACCAATAAAATCCGGATTCGTAAAAAGGCATTCAAATACAAATACAAATACAAATGTGGCGACCAGCAGCAGGCTCAGGGCCCAACTTGGCTGGTCCTAGTCAAATTAAAGACCCCAATGAAGATCAATGGCCCTCTTAAAGCCATCTACTCCATTGCTCTTTACCGCCTCTTCCGGTAAGCTGTTCCAAGTTCCCACTACCCTGCTAAAATAGTAATTTTTTCGAATTTCCAGGTTCGCCTGAGGTTTAAACAGCTTAAAACAATGACCCCTTGTCCTGCTTTCCTTGCAAAAATCCAACCCTGCAACATCATTCATTTTAATAAATTTAAATAACTGAATCATGTCCCCTCTGGTTCTCCGTTGCTCAAGACTATACATATTAAGCATTCTAAGTCTGGAATCATAGTCTAAATTAGAAAGTCCATTCACTAACCTTGTAGCCCTCCTTTGTACCCTTTCCAATAAATTAATGTCTTTCTTCAGATAAGAATACCAAAACTGAACAGCATACTCCAAATGAGGTCTTACCAAACTTCTATATAGAGGCAGAAGAACCTTCTTAGATTTGTTTGAAATAGATCTATTAATAAACCCAAGCATCCTATTGGCTTTGTTACTAGCTATGCTGCACTGTTGACTGGACTTGAAATCCTGATTTATTAAGACACCTAGATCCATAACATTATCTGCCCTACTAATGACTGAACCCTGTAAATAATAGCTTGTATGCTTATTTCCATGACCGAAATGCAGCACTTGACATTTCCCAACATTAACTGCCATACCCCACTTGTCTGCCCATTTAGTAATATGATCCAAATCCTGTTGCAGCTGATTTATTTGTTCGTCATTTTCTACAACCCCCATAAGTTTGACATCATCGGCAAAACAATTCATGTTTCCAGAAACATTTTCATGAATGTCATTCATAAAAATAATAAACAAAAGGGGACCTAAAACTGATCCTTGGGGAACCCCACTTAAAACTTCACTCCATTTAGAATAGTTACCCCTAACAACTACTCTTTGTTTCCTTCCTGTCAGCCAATTCCTAACCCAAACTAGAATTTTACCTCCTACCCCTATACCAGCTAATTTGCTGAGTAGTGCTACATGCGGTACCTTATCGAAAGCTTTTTGAAAATCTATGTAAACAACATCTACGCATTTTTTGCTATCTAAAGCCAAGGTAACCTTGTCGTAGAAATGTAATAAATTAGTAGCACACGATTTACCTTTTCTGAAACCATACTGCAAACTACTCAACAGCCCATTATTTTCTAAGAAATTCATAATCTTAATTTTGATCAATGTTTCAAAAATTTTACATACCACTGAAGTCAGACTCACAGGCCTATAATTTCCTGCATTACCTCTAGACCCTTTCTTGAAGAGTGGTGTAATGTTAGCTAGTTTCCAGTCCTCTGGCACTATCCCTGAGTTATACGAAGCATTGAATATATTAACTATAGCGTCAACTAATTCCTCTGCACATTCTACTAGAATTTTTGGATAAATATTATCTGGTCCCGGAGCTTTTGTGGTTTTAATTTTTTTCAAATAAAGTAAAACGTCCTCCCTGGAAAATACAAAGTCCTCAAGCTGTTCAATTTAGTATGAAATACGAATGGCATTGTCCAAAGGTCTTTTTTTTTTTTAATTGAAAAAACTAGTGTGTGAAGCAAAGAGGAGATAATCGCGTGATTATGGTTAAATTGTTCCTTTTTGAAACTGAAAAGTTTACCTAAACTGTTGTCCACAACATGTAACTATTACGCACAAGTAAATAACATGCAAATATGCTTACCGTATTTTTTTATGTAGGATAACACAAAGCAGTCGAATCCCCCACGAACAGTTGTAAAAATACTAAAATGCATTGCACTAGAGAAAATCTAACGTAGTATTAATTCAATGGAAGGAAGAAACCTATTGAAGAGCAGAAGATTTGCTTGGACTCTTTTGCTTATAAACTTAGACAAGCTGAAGTAGCTTACACGGCGTCTTTCACACATGCGGTGTTTCCAGTGTAAAAGATTAAGATTTTGAATAGCTTGTTTAGACAAATCAAGGTAATAATTTTTCATTTATGAATGGACTGCGAGACAGATTGCATGTCTCATTGAGCAATGTAATTTCATCACCGTTCGATTTTTGAAAAGTTCAATTATATTTTTAACTTTAATTTTGACCTTTTTTTTTTTTTGTTCGGAGCTTTTTTGGTCGGAAGAGCTCGGCGCCTTTTAGGCTCTGGCGCCTCCGTGCGCCGCACGGCTTTGCACATTGGCACGGCGCGGCCCTGCATATTAGTCTTTGATTTAGAGGCACAATACGGTTGGGTTTTATAACTTAACTGAGGTAGTAACAGGGTAAGAAAGATACCATACACTTCAGTGTAGTTAATCATTGCAAAGTTGTCTTATGAGAGAAAAATATGACTTGTACCCCTTTAGATTGAAAAGGAGCACACAAGTTAAAAGTATATAAAAGAATTAGGAAGTGTTCTTCCTTGTACAAAAAGGAGGGACTAACAATTTAATCAGATTGTAGCCAAACGTGAAGAATTGGTTTCTTTCTCTCTGTTAGTTACAGAAACCCCCTTTTTATTCAATTGAAATTAAATTTTGCCGCCTTTAACCTTGTCTGTTAATAAGTCAAAACTACTTCAACTGACTCTAATCATCGACATAAAGTTATTTTTCAATTTATTTAAACTAGTTTTATCAAGAAATTTTGTTTAATAATGTTTTTAAGCTGTTTCATTTGACTTCTCTGTGATGGTGGCAACACTTTATAGACAGTCCCAAGAAGGACGTGATAATGAGGTTTGACTGTTTTCGTTTTGGATACAGTTAACGTGTCAGAGTAACTTATTCCAGTGATAGAAAAGACTTGACTAAAAATGAAAATGCAATTCAATTTCGAAAAATGGAAAAAGTCGGCACCAGTGGCATCAAACTTTTCTATAAAATTAGCCAGCTGCAGCTTCTTTCTGAAAATACCTCTGAGTAACAGTCATCACTAGGGATGCACCGAGTACTCGGTACTCGACCAATTTTGGATCAGCTACTCGGCCAATACCGAGTAGTTGTAGAAAATTGAATAGTTCAAGACACATTTTTCAATAATTAAATATATGCAAATATATATATAATGCAATCATTTACAATTAATATATTTATAAAATATGACCGAATTCTACGTATAAGTTTTTAAAAAGTTATAATTCCAAATCAGTATAAAAATTAACTAAGAATGTACAAATGTAATTAACTTTTTCATATCGCATATTGGTGTAGGGGAACTTACCTTTGGTCAGGAACAGTCCAAGTGATCCTTAAGATGAATATTAAGAAACTCGTTAAAAAAAAAAACTTTCAATCATATTCCAATATATTTCTAATCATTTAAAAATTTAGATTACGAATTTTTAAAATCATGGTTTTGCAGATTCAAACTTGTGGCATAGTGATAACAACACAGAAAAGTAAAATTAAGTCATTTTTATTAGGGTAAGAAAAAGATTGTCTAATATTTAAAGAAAAGAAGGGAAAATGGCAGCAAAATTTTGTAATGATTTCTAACCCTGTATCGCTGTATGTCAATGATTTTTTCAAAAACAATTGGTGCTCGGCAACTCTGTACTCGGCCGAGTAGTGAAAGGCCGAGTACTCAGTACTCGACTACTCGGTGCATCCCTAGTTATCACAAACGCAGTTCAACTGTTATGTGTGTTAAAAAAAAAACTTAAATTTTCTAAAATTAGTGTTTTGTTTTTTCTTTACATCTCTGTATTTATAAGATTCCAATTCTTTCTTATTGCTTTTTCTGCACTAGCGTTCTTTAATCAATTTTTTATATTACACGAAATAGTTGCATTCATAAGGAATATTAAGAATTTTTCTCATTATGTTTTCAACTTTATTTTAATTGAAAAAGCTTGTTCGTTTTGTAAGAGTTCAGTGAAAATGCTTAAGCTTTACAGTATCAACAGTTTTAAAATTTAATTTTATGTAGTAAAAAACTTTGCAGAGCATCTAAAATATTGATTTCACCCCGTATTAGTTTCACTCTAATTTTTGTTACTTTCTATTTTCTTTCAGTATATGGCTCAGATATGTAAAGCATTCCAGTATTGCCATTCTAAAAAAGTGATACATCGTGACATCAAGCCTGAAAATTTGCTTTTGAATCTAACAGGCCAAGTCAAAATAGCAGACTTTGGCTGGTCGGTGCATGCTCCATCCTTAAAAAGAAAAACAATGTGTGGAACGCTGGATTATCTTCCTCCTGAGATGCTGGAGCACAAAGTTTATGATACCACTGTGGATTTATGGTGCCTTGGGATCCTATGTTACGAATTTCTAGTGGGGCATCCACCTTTTGAATCTGATAACCAGAATGAAACTTACGCCAAAATTCGAAAGGGCGAATGTATTTTTCCGGATCATGTTTCTGCCTCAGCTAAAGATTTCATTCGTAGGGTAAGAGACGTTCTTGGTTTTTCAAGTCCGGTGTTTACATTAGTTTCAAAACTTGTTTACTAACAGTTGACTGATCTAAATTATTATACTGCAGTGCTGAGTACAAAAGTTGTGCGTACAGCTGAACTCAAAATGAGAACTTTTTAAAAAAATTTATGGCCCCCATATTAGAGGTGGGAACTCCCGCCAATTCTTTTTTCCCAAAAACTTCTCCAGAATTTTTTTTTCCATAGAAGTTTCGAAAAATAATGTATTGGGTCATTCCATGGTAACTCAGGTTACATTTGATACACTTGTGCCTGGTTTAACACTTTCACTTATGCTAATGAAAAAAAAACGTTTTGGAAAGGTTATTGAATTTTTTTTTATTTAAAACTATTTTTACTTGCAATCTACCGCCAACTCTGCTATTTTGATCCATGGACAGCTGTTTCGAGCTTATTATGCACTCATCAGCATGGAATACGAAAGTAGTCGAGTTGGAGGCAAAAATCCTCTTATAAAGCAAAGAGAGCCAAAAACAAATTGGTAGCTAATGTGAATTTAGAATACCAGCGAGCGACCGCACTTGGTACAGTACAACTCGTAAATTTTTTTAGGCAGAGCTCAAGGTATAATACTTTTAACTTATTTAGGAAATGCAAAATATGTTTATACATATAATAATTATTAACCAATAAATTAATTTCTTTTGGTAACTCAGGCTACCTAAAATAGACATCTGACATACTTAGTTCACTAAGAACTTGAAATTCTGCTCTCGTTAAAATTTTTGATTGGTACAAAGTATTATACATAAATCTATAGATTCTAAGTTACTTTAAAACTAACATTTGAATGTAAACAACTAATAGTTTTTTTCATTAATTAACTGAATAACTCAGGTTACAAATTGTAGTAACTCGGGTTACACATCACAAAAAATCTTTCATTATTACTTTTTTTCCTAGTAATTAATTTAAGCTATCTGAAAAAAACACTGTTGCCAATAGAATTTTACATATTTTTGACAAAATCAAATAAAAATTATGCAAAAAAATGACCTGTTTACTGTTTTGAAAAAATGACTTGCATGTCCCACTTATGGAATGACCCTGTTCAGGAATTTATAATATTTACATTCCAATGCTTTTGTTTCTATAAACATTTTTTTCAAGCTCAATATTCCACATGAAAACTAACTTTGATAATTCAAATACGACGACCAGCAACAGGCTCTGGGCCCAACTGGTCTTGTCTTCATCAAATTATAGACCCCAATGAAGATTAATGGCCCTCTTAAAGAGTTCAAGCTGCAAGATAATTTAATTTCCCTGCAAGCCAGAGTAATATGTGCTATTTTTCTAACTAACTGCTTACACAGGGCAGTATCAATGACATCAATTTATAAAGAGGTTTAAGTTAAAATTTTAATACATGTTTATTTAATGTTTGTGTGTGTATGTATGAACCAGTGGTTGAAAAACTGCATATTTTTTTTGTAGCAAACTGCAACTAGTTTTTGCCATTTTTGGTACAACTTACATTGTGTATCACCCTCACCCGGAAAAATTTCAAAATTCAAAATGATGGGCCTAATTATTTTGTTTATTTGTCAAAATAGTTTCACAAACAATTCTCTGGTCCAATGTTTCTTTAAATTGATAAACATTTTGTGATATTCAAGCAGAAGTTTCTGACTCAGTGAAGAAACAATCATCACCCTGAAAATAGACCAGGGTGAGAAGGAAGTAAAAATTGAGAAAACCCCAAGATCCTAGTAAAATTTTTTTGGCCTCCAGATAATCCACTAACCAGAAAACCCGATCTCTGTTAATCAAGTCTACTGCTTTAATTAACTAGTCTGATTAATAATATTTTGTTAAATAGGTTTGCAACTGTTTTTTCTTCATAGTTATCCTTTTAAAAAGCAAAACATTTGAATAATATGTATCTAAAAATTTTTAAAGTGTATTTTCTTAGTGCTGGAAAATTTCTATGACTGTGTACTGATTTTTGTAAAACAGTTTTCCTTTTGGCTGCTGTAGTGATTTATTGGAGCAATGTTTTTAATTTAGCTACTAAAAAAGAATCCAAAAGAAAGAATGAGCTTAGAAGAAATGGAAAGACATCCATGGATTCTGATGCATGCAAAATCTGCTGAAGATAAGGAAAATATGTAAGTTTGAACTTAATTTGATATTTAACTTTATTCAGGGGGTATTAAGTGGTTGTACTATATTTGTGATCAGTTTATATTGTTGTAAGTATAAAAATTGTTAACAGTATTGTACCCTAGTGGAAAACACTAGTAGGTGTTACAGTAGACGCTGGTTAACTAAATCAACTGCTTTGATGAATCAAATTGCCAAAAACAACAAATCTAGCTTTATTAAATTAGCCGCTTTGTTGAATCAGCCATTTATGGAATTAGAACTGTTTAGAACAAACAGGACTCATATAAGCAGGACCCACTGTATTTGAAAGAAAACAATTTGAACCAAGGTCTCTTTAACAGAATGGAAAAATATTGTGACATTCACATTAAAAGCAGAATGCTTTTAAAATAAATTATTTCTTTAAAAAATAAAAGCAAAGATGAAGAAAGATGAAATTGCAGTTTAAATGAAATGGACTATCTCTTTTCCTGAGATTTTCTATATTTTTTTATACTGGAATATGTAATAAATTGCTACTTTGACCGTATGCAGGGTTGCCACAGGCTACTTAAATGCTACTTTTTTTGGCTCTAGGCGACTTTGGAGACTTTTTTTTGAGCACAAACAGGCTAAAAAGCAACTTATTTTCACTGGAGCTACTATTTTGGCGACTTATTTTTTTTCCAAAGCAAGTTTTCATTCGAAAATCTTTTTTCACCATATCTGATTTTATTTGTTAATTTGAAACCCATTTTTTTTATTCTTATTTCTTTGTAACCTAAAAAAAAAGAACATCCCTTTGCCTTTTATTATGGACAGATCCATTATTACTCTTTTAAATAACAATCAGGGTGCGGCTTAGATTTTGGAATAACCTCTTCGCTACTTCATTTTTTGGGCAAAAAGTGATTTGCTTATAATAGTCATAGCTACTGAGGAAGGGGGTGGATTTATTTATTAGATATATAATATATATTGTAGAAAAATCGGCTCAAAGTTTAGTAGATTGGAGGAACTGACTTATTTAAGACTCTCCTTTAACTGAATTTCAATAATAAACAGCTGATTTGGCAAAAATTTATTTTTAGGAACTTACAGACATCAAGCACGAGCTTGACCCAAAATTCTACGTTTAGAGATTTCAATAATTTTGCACATCTTGTAATCTCAATTATTTTAGAATTTGGCAGCTATTTTAACATAAGCTAACTAAAGCATATTTTGTCCATAGCTCTTTTTTTCAAACTTGACTTTTATTTTTTATCGATTGTAATTACTTTTTTGGTGGAAAGTGTACTATAATAATAATATAGTAAATATTTAGCAAATGAGTTTTTAATTGTTAAATTTTTCACTTGCAACAACTATTTTTTCACTTAAAACCTTAATAGCTTCTTTTTAATTTAATTTAATTTATTTTTAAGGGGCACTTTTTGCATAAGCTTCCAGTTGAACAGTTGACATGTGTGAAAGTTGAAGTATCTCATTAATATTTTTAGAATTCATTATTAAATAGAGGAAAACTATAAAAAGTGATATAAATTAAGCATTGGTATCATAGATGTGTTGTTTAAAGTTCTGCTTTATTTTAAAGAGCTCATTTATGTGCAATTTTCAAGTTTTGTATGGTCTTCTACCTTGCAAAAATGAGAATTCTTTTGCACAATTTTTGGAAGTTGTGTTTTTTTTTGAATATGTATCAAAGCTTTGTTAATAGACAAGTAAATAAAATTTATTCTTATTTTTACAGAAACTTTTATTTAAAATTTAAAAAAAAAACTCTGAAATCATTTTAAGCATGATTATTCACTTGACACAAAAAGTACTGAATCGCTGATTTTGTTTCAATGTTGTCAAGTTTTGTAATATTAGCATTATATTTCTAATATTTTTCAAGGAACAAAGTGTTAGTTAACATTACGATGAAGAGCTCTATTTCTCCACTTTAGACTGCCATCACAACTCCTCCCTCACACCATATCATGTTGCAGACCCAATATGTGGAGTATTACATTATAGTTATCCAGATTGCAAAACATATCAGCACATAAAGTGCTGACATCAGTTTGACACCAGAGTGAAATAAAAAAATGCAGCTAAGGTTAGGAAAGAAAATTAAAAAATGTTAAAACAAAAGAAAGTGAGCAAAAAAAAAAAAAAGTTGAACTGAAAAGGGTAGTCAAGAAATCAGAATAAAAAATCAAATTTGTATCAAGTTTCTGGCAAAAGTACTGCTGTACTTTCAAGGTCCTAGTTTATGTTCAAGGCCGTATCCAGAGGGGGGGCCCGACGGGCCTGGGCCCCCCCCGAAACCCGAAATGTTTTATAATGTAAAACAGAAAAAAAAGTTTTCTTTTTTTCTTAATTTCAAATGGCAAAAAAAAATTTTTTTCCCTTTTAACTATTGAACGAGTGAAAATTTTAAGTACCAAAAAAAAAAAAGACAATTCAAATTCTCATTAGCTGCAAAACAAACTTGAAAACAAGACTCTCATTAGCACTTCCAGCTCTCTTTCCCAAATCAATTCAGGCTCAAGGCAAGCTACTTGTCAGTTTGATCGGCGGTCCCTCCTCCCCCATATAACTTATAAAACTTACACCACTCAGATTCTTACCCCCTAATCGCTGGGCCCCTAGTTTCCGACTAGGCTGAGATTGCTTCCCAGCGCCCTGATTCAATTAAGAGGGTACTTTGTTGGTTTCCATTTATAAGCATTTGTAATCCTCGAGGGATTTTAATAGCTAAACATGTCTTCAATCAACAAGACCACACAAAAACGGATACTTTCACAGACCCTCTACTTTGTTGGACGCTCACCAATCTTAGACAAAAGTTACTTTAAAAAAATTCCATTTACAAATGCTTAAAAGCCTTGAAAACTTTGTTAAATGTAGCTGTAAACCTTGAATTTTAAAGTTTCTAACACAAATGGAGGGGAGGTGGGCATCAAGTTGCGCGAAACCCAGCTCCTTGATCAAAAAAAAAAAAATACTCTGCGTAATGCAAAAATGATATTCCACCATTTTTTGTAGCATATTTTCAAAAATAATTTTTTGTGACTCACATGTTTCATTTCTGACTATTCATTAAATACCTAATTCAGTATTTTAGAAGTTACTTTGTAATTGATACCTTTATTAATGTTAAGCACGAGAAAAAATATTACCCTACCTGTATTCTTTTTCGTTTTCTGCAGTACTAGTGATTGAAAAAGAAATTGTCGTTACATATAAGTATTTTTTAATATCTATTTTTAATCTTTAAAAGATGTGTCTTTCAAAGTTTTTACAATTTCGTAAGACTGTCCAATCAACTATTAAAACGTCAGAGACTGAAAAGTGCAAATGAAATGCTTTAAAGAATTTTAACTGTTCTAGAATCTTTGAAAATCATTAAATACCTTTTTGAAACTCCTTCAAAAGTGCTTCAATCCTATTTCTTATCAAATAATTAAACTATGAATTTACTAAATGGCCAGAATGTTACTCTCTCGGTTATTATTTTTTAATCTCTATACTATTTCTTATAAAGAATTTTATGTGTTTTATACTATTGGTTATTTTATGTTACTAAGTACTGTGTCTGTCGGTGAGTCGGAGAACTGATCAAAAACTACTATGTAACAGTGAAAACCGATGTAAGCAAGTGATAATGTGTTAATCTTTTCTCCTCCCCTTGTCCTTCCTCTCTGTCGCTTAATGTTAATCGTTTGTTAAACTAATCATTTTTTTTATGCTTTGATTAATCTTAATTTTCAAAAGAATGCAGAAAATTTATGAGATTGTTGTTTGCCTACTTTTCCAACATGTTTTTGAAGTCCCAATTGCCCCATATAAGGCCTCAAAATGCAGAATTTTAAAACTTTTTTTCAAAAATTTACCCGGGGGAGAAACCCCCGGACCCCCTAAAATTACGGATATTCTACCCCACTAAAGTTCTCATTGCATATCTCTCTATCTCCAATAAAAGTCAATTCCAGAAAATAATAAGAATAAAGGATTAAACACACACACACATCAAACATCGTGGGGGGGGGGGGGGCAGGTCAGCTGGAAATTAGACTCATTGAACGCACAAAAATGTATGTGCGAAACTGGGCCCCTCCCGAAATTTTTTTCTGGATACGGCCTTGTTTATGTTGAACTAGTTCTTGCAACGAAAGACTCCATAATTTTTTACACTGATTATGTCGCTCTACTGCATTCTCATAACAACTAATGGCCGTATTTTATATATAGTTTGGTTTATTTATATTGATTTTTTCATTTTATTCTCATCAAAATAGTTGAATAAAATTAACTCTAGTCATGGGGCTACTCCTCTTTTTTAATAAGTTCTGTTAAAAGTTTTTTTTTTGTAACTGCACATCAGGACCGTCATTTGGGGGGGGGGTCAATTGCCCCCCCTGACTTTGGAAAATCAATGTATTGGCATAAAAGTGAGCGTGGTTTTTGGTAAATTTTACATTGTGTATGCATCCTTTGCCCCCCCCCCCCCCCTGGAAAATTTCGAAATGACGTCTCTGTTGCACATTCAGTTTAAATTCCTCAATAAAACAGATGGCGACTTTTTACAAGTGTAAAATTTTCAGCTGTACTATATATTTCTTACTTCATTTATCTGATCATGAAGTCTGTTTTCTTGAAACTTTTTCAATTTTGGGGACTACTTTTTTGCAACTTTTTTCATTTTTGGGACTACTTTTTTGCAACTTTTTTATAAGTTTTTGACTACTTTTGCTACTTTTTTGATGAATTTTTCCTGTGGCAACCCTGCGTATGTCGACTCCCTAATTTTTTTTTTTTTTTTGCCATGTGCAGTTCGTAAAAATTAAATTAATTAAATGATTTAATGAATTTAATGAATTTTTTAAATGATAAAATTTTCAGGATTAGTAAATGGTTCATAAAATCACGAATGTTCATAAAATAGAAATTTGCAAAATTGAGCATTAACTGTATTTTTTTTTCATCATGTCATAGAAAACATTATGTTAATACGGTATCTTGTTTGCAAAATAAAATCAGAAATTTTTCATGTAACATCTGAAATGTAATGATAGCAGATTGCTAGCTTAATTATTTTTGCTGATACTAAATGCAATTCTAATCACTAATTTTCTATACATTACAGGTGCAAATAAAGTCTGAAGAAGTATTTTGACAAAATGTTACGCTGCTTCAAACCTATTTTAAAATCCTCTTCATGCGTTTTATATTCATTTGTATTATTTCCATTTGTGTTTAAATATTTTTTTAAGCTATCTCAAATAAACTTTAATTTAATATTCTTATCTATTAGTTTTTTTTTTTGCGGAGGGGGGGGGGGTAAATTAAATTTGAGTGTAAATAGTCGGAAATTATTAGTATGTTATAATAATGTATTTTCAAATTATATTTAATCTTATTTCTTTTTGTTTCGTTATGTTATAGCGTGTGTGTGTGTGCACAGTACATTGAACAAATATTTAAATATTAAATTAAAGGAAACGAATTGAAAAGGTTAATTTTTTACCTCTGACATATTTTTTGATTTCTTGGACTTGCATCTCATTGCATGCACACAAGTTAAAACCATAAAAAATATATATATATATATATATATATATATATATAATTTAACAAGATTGCTGATGTAAGAATTAGACACCCATTGAAATAGCATAGGAAAGGCAAGCGTTATAAAAGCTATATTGCAATATGTTGCATTATTTCACTTTGACACTGAGAAATAGAACACTGCATGCTCTGAACTACATACTTCCAGAATCCACTCCTTCAAATTTCTATGAGGCTGAAGGAATTCTTTTTTCCTGAGTGAGGCAAATTTAGTGAGATCGATAGCTTAATAAGACTCGTTGGTTGAGAGATTTACCAAGAAAAGTTTTTTTTTGCTCTTGTAATTTCTTGAATATCATCATACATTTAATAGTTGGATGACGCATTTTGTCACAATGGCACTCAGCTATGTGAAAGTGACTTTGGTTTCAATGTACATGTATTTTAGTTAATTTTAAGAATATGCTAAATGAAATACATTTTTAAATAATAAAGTGTTAAGAGAAAATAAGTATTTTTTTTTTTTTGCTTTTTCCAAGAAAGAATTAACATCTCATTCAGTTTTGTCACAAAATATACATTTATAAGAAACTTTTATTTAACAAGTGGTTTTGGAATGAAATATATTAAATAGATATATAGCTGATTGAGCAGCTGGCGTAAGTTCTTTGTAAAAGTTGTTCTTCTGTAGAGAGTCCAACTTCAAAACCTCTGAGATAGGAATAATTATAAGTTCTGTAGATTCTTCTGATTCTGCTTGAGTCTGTTGCTTGTACAAATTGTGGACTTCAGCAGCTGACAAATAGCATCTATAATTTTAAAACAATTCTTACTGAGAGAAGTCTGAATTTAATTAAATGAAAGTACAGTAAAACCTAAGTGGCCACCTCTTCATTACGTGAAATTTTGTTCGCTTTAAAGAGGTTTCATCGCAGTTAAGAGATAATTTATATAATCTTTAATATAAATAAGTCTAATGTATACTTTTCATTTTAAATTAAGCTTGATACTTTTCTAAATGGAAAAGGGTATTTTATTAGATATTTGTTACATTTTGTGAAGAGAGGATAAGTACAATTTGTGATTTAAGTTTCTACTCTTCTTGGAAAGAATCATTTTCTAGTTTGATTTCAGCTCAGAATGTAAATTTTAAACAAGTTGGTTGTCATTGCGTTGAAATTACAAATGAATTAATCTGTTTTTCTTAAAGCCACTTTAGCTGAAACTTAAGGTTGCTAACCATTCTAAAACATGCCTTAAAATTTCTTGTCAGAAACCTTTGCATGAGAGACAAAATTTTTTTTTCCAAAGACATTTAAGATACAAACAATATACTGGTTAATTTCATTAAACCTATCTCAAATTTTTACAGGCATCTTTAGCAGACTAGTTAACCGAAAGAGATTTTTTCAATCAGGGATGCCCCAAATTTTATTTTTTTGGGAGAGGAGATATTTCTCAATTTGCCAAATAAAACTCCTAATTTCATCAATTGATAAAATTTGAGCACGCAGACTTATCTATGTACATCTAATGAGAAACGAAAAAAAAACATCATTATTATTAAATTGTCAAGTTTAAAAAAATAACTATTCTGCTAAAAGGAAGCAAACGTTATGTTCTGAAAAATTGAATTGATGAATATAGTCCACAGCCCTTTAAAGGTGTTGAGTGGCCGCTCCTAAGGGAAATTATAACATTAAAACTATGGGGGGCCACAAAAAATTGTTCATTAAGAGAGGTGGCTGTTTAGTAGAGATGACTGCTCAAAGAGGTTTTATTGTATATATACAGGGTGTCCACTCCAATCGTGGACCAATAGCTAATTTCTAAACCGTTAGAGATAAGCATATAGTTTATTTAGGAAAAAATCTCCAAATTACGAAAGGAATTTTGGGTCTATTCAATGTTTTTCAAAAAATCAAATTTTGAAAGAGTTACGAAATTTAAATTTTTATACAGCCCCCCAGTCCTATCAATCATATTTAGTAAAACATTCTTGACACTGTAACATTTAAAACTAAAAAAAAATAACTCTTCTACCACAAAAATTGACCGAGTTATGACGTTTTGAAAAATCAAGATTTTGAAGGATTTCGCATACGGTCCCTTAAGTGATCGCTCGATGACGTCATGAAATAATGCAAAATCTTGATTTTTCAAAACGTCATAACTCGGTCAATTTTTGTGGTAGAACAGTGATTTTTTTTAGTTTTAAACGTTACAGTGTCAAGAATGTTTTACTAAATATGATTGATAGGACTGGGGGGCTGTATAAAAATTTAAATTTCGTAACTTTTTCAAAATTTGATTTTTTGAAAAACATTGAATAGACCCAAAATTCCTTTCGTAATTTGGAGATTTTTTCCTAAATAAACTATATGCTTATCTCTAACGGTTTAGAAATTAGCTATTGGTCCACGATTGGAGTGGACACCCTGTATATTGAATGCATATTTTTCATCCATCAAACTTAAAACTATATGGAATTGTTGACTTAATGTAACTTTGAATAAACAACTATATGAAAAATTTTAAGGAGGGGAGCACTCAGATATTTTTCCTATGGTATAGCAGAATATTTTACCAATGCAGATTAGTTTTTCAATTTGACATTTTTAATAACTTATATATTAATGGCTAAAGAAGAAATGTTTTTATATTTCTGCCAAAAAAAATAGCACTAAAAGTACTAATTTCTAGGGAGTATGGTCCCCCTTTATAGGTGCCCATGATCACAGCTCCAACTGAGAATTTGCTCAGTGGCACCTCTTCATGAAACAGAGCATTTTTTAACATACGGACTAGGCGACACTAATGTCGCCTAGTGAAGAAAATTTGTCGCCTAGAAAATGCAAAACAGTCACTGGGCGACATGTTTTTGTAAAATTTTATATATCTTTTGGGTTTTTCCTCCCCCCCCCCAGACACATTTAATGACAGACAACAGCCCCGTATCGCCCAGTGAAAAATCCTTAAAAAAGGCTCTGTCATGAAAGTCCACAAAAGACAGAGGTCTTGTGTAATGGGGGTTGGCGAACCCTTGTTCATAGAGCCACTAGCAAAGGGTTATAGAAGAGGAAAAATCCCAAGGAGTAGAGAAGGCACATAGGCTTAGGAAGAATCAGTAATGTGATTTTTCTATCAGCCCATAGAAACTGGGTCTCGACCATTGAGCTAAAATACCAAGAGGAGATAGAACTTGACTGTCCATTCTCTGTTGAAGCCAGCATAGCAAAGCAACTGCTATGTTACAGTTTAATTGCATGTTTTATTTTGTAAAAAAATTTTGCGTTCATGTTTTTGGTTCTTCATCAGATGTTGAGATGGGAGAAGAAGCACTTTTTTGATATTTCTAATTAAACAGCTTGTTCAATAAGAAACATAAGAAATGTTTTGTTTTTACTTAAGAAACTTGGACCTTAGATCTTCATTACTGAACAATGGGAACCTCTTTCTCTCCTTTGTATTGCAGCTTAATGGCCACAGCATGGGTGGAGGGAAGGTTGAATAAAGGTTGAAGAGCAGATATTCTACTTTGTGTTAAGTTCCAGCTCACATTGTTAATAAGATTTTAAATTAAAAATCTAAGTTGACTAACCATCATTACCTCATAAAAATATACTTATTTATTATAGTATTTCTATCACTTTTTGAATTTTCTATGCACCTTTCATGTTATTAGATTAGTACCGTCTATATTTCAAGCTTTAAATAATAGTAGGGAAGACCTGTTTATCTAGGGTTACCCAACTTTTATTCGAAATATATTATTTAAGTTTTAAATTTGAGTGAGTTAATACCGCAGTTGCTTTTTTGTAGCCATTTTAAAACTGTGAATCTAATCTGGGCATTTTATAGGTGGAAAAGGTTATAATACAGTCTGAAGTAAACTTTTGCAATCCATCTTTTGAACAATCAGGACAGATCAAGTTAAACTTACACTTACTTGTAATTAACCTAAATTTAGTTCAAATTCACCAGTTGTTAAAATTTTGTACTTGTAAGCAGCTATCTTAAAGAAAATCATTTTGTTACATTTTAAAGTTGCTTCAGTCACAGAAAAAAAAAAACCACGACAGGAATTTGCCTGCTCTGTCTCACCTGCAGTCGTTGAGAATAATACTAAATTTTCTAAATATAAACTATCATGGCAGATCAAGTTAAACTTACACTTACTTGTAATTAATCTAAATTTATTTAAAATTCATAAGTTGTTAAAATTTTGTATTTGCAAGCAGCTATCTTAAAGAAAATAATTTTGTGACATTTTAAAGTTGCTTTAGTCACAGAAAAAAAAAAAAAAAACCATGGCAGGAATTTGCCATGTGGAATTTGCCATTCTCACCTGCAGTCGTTGAGGGTAATGCTAAATTTTCAAAATATAAACTGAAAGTTTTGCGGTTTTTTGTTTAGAATTGTTTGGCTATTGCACTTTTGAACACCCTTAGAATGTACTTACTACAAAATTTCATAAAAAACAAAAATTCTTCAAAATTTCACATATTTAAAATTTTGCTGCCTCTTTCAAGTTTTTACTTTGTTAGTATTATTTAAATTAAAGAGTTAAGTTAGCGCAAACATTTTTTAACATTATAAATATTGTTGCTGACAAAAAAACATTTTTGACATTAAGATTAGCTATTTGAATGAGCAGATAAGTGTTACATAATCAGGGGTCTGGCCAGAGGAAATTTGGGTCCGTTAACGGACCCTTCACAAAAATACGATCGAGCAAAACGGACCCTTCACAAAAATACGATCAAGCAAAACGGACCCTTCACAAAAATACGATCAAGCAAAAGACCATTCACAAAATGCTGATAAAACAAAACGGATATTTTACGCATTATTCATTCAAAAAACAAATCTGAAATCAAAATAACGTATGCATTGCATACTTCTGTGTAAAAGCCCATAACTTTTGGGTCTTTTCTGAAGTTAAAGAAGGGAATCGCTTATCCACCAATTTTTGCGGAAAAAAAAACTTCCTACCTGCGATGCTCTGGCAAGCAATAAATCTTTAATGTTAAATGTCTCACTTTTTGTTGGTTTCTTTTAAAGAAATTAACAACTTAAAAAAGGTAGTTGTTTTGCTTTAATAGTTCTGCTTGTGTGTTTTATAATATGCAAATCAAAATGGCTTATTGCAATGTTGCTGTGATAGATTTCTCTGGAAATGCAGAGTGAGGATTTTTCTCCCTGCTCTTGACTTAAACAAAGAGGAAATAATAATAAAAGCAATTATCAGCGAAATGAACTTAGAACTGTTGGAGAAAAATTGAATTAACTTCTGGTAGAGTGATTAGCTATTTAAAATTATCGCCATCTGACGTCTTTGGTGCGATGTTTTGACCCTATTTTGGCAGGAAATTAAAAGTTTTTTTTTTTTTTTAGCTTACAAGGGTGGTGTTTTGATGAGGAATTAATGAATTTTTTCTTCTGTTAATATTGGAAGTAGGGTATTGTCTGTTTTGCTATGTCTTCCTACCGTATTTTTCCTCCGAATTTTTAGCGATTTTTCAGTGATTATTAATGACATTCATCATATAAACCTGATGAAATGTAATTCTAAAATTATTTGCACTTTAATAATTTTTTTTTTCCGTTTTTATACGTCTGATGTTGAAAACTGCGATCTCTGGATCCGATATGAAAATCGAATTTTACTTATTTTTCAAGCTAATTACTCTTTATTAGGAGGCAAATAAATGAAAAGTCGCTTTTTTTTTTGCTCTGATCATTATTTTAAATTTTTAAAGCAAAATTAACTGTTCTTTTATGAGTCTAAATGTCAAACGCTGAATGGATAATTTCATTTTATTTTTGCATTAATTATGTTTACAGACATTAATAATTTGTTTGTCATAGGCTTTTAAAATGCAATTGTAAAAAATTTTTACCAAAATAAACTTGTTTATTTCCTGTTTTTATGCGATTGATGCCATCACTTTTAAAACTGCAATCTCTTTGCATCCGCTACAGGAATCGGATTTTTCGCATTTTTCGCATTTTTGATGTTTAATACGCTTTTTTAAGAGGAAAATAAGTGAAAGTTCTTTTTATTTTTTATTAAATTCAAAAAGAAGAAAAAATTAAATTGTTTGATTTTCACAAAATTATTTAGTTTTTCACAAAAAACGGACCCTGTGAAAAATCCTGGACAGACCCCTGATAATTTTTCATTTTATAAGAATTAGGTTAAGTTTCTAGTTTGGGAGTCAAAATTTTAGCCATATTCAGAGTTAAACAAAAGAAAAACCAAGGATTCTACTTATTTGCTTGAGTCAAAAGAATTAAGGGTTATAAAATACTTTAATTATAATAATAGTCATTAAGAGCTAACAGCTTCATAGTTATTGAGTGGTGCATCACTGTGCTTGGAAAGATATGCACCTCTGCTTACAGCATTAGAATTGCAGAGTTACGGGAAAATATGAGGTATCCAAATTAAGTTTTAAATCTATCACTAGTTGTCATTGTATGAATATTAAGTGAATTCGTATAGTTTATGTGTGACCAAATGATTAAACTGGAAGGAAATTTTAGAGGATTTTGTATCGACTGTAAGTTTTTACTAAAGAGAGAAATTTAGATAAAAAGAAGCATATTAACTTACCATATGTGAGAATGGGTTTGGGTCATGGGGTTAACCCCTCTTAATGGGATCCAAAATAGCCTTTAACTGAGTTTCACACTTTCAATACCAAGAGATTATTAGTAGACAGTCTCAGACTTCCTCTTTGTGCTTGAATATTCAAGACCCCCATCCCTGCTGATTTGTATGCTGATATTTCAGTAACAACCCTCTCAAAAATCATCAGCTGAATCTACCCTTCGCCACATTCCATTACAATGTGTAAATGATAGAGAACAAAACTACTTGAATTGCGCACAATTTAGTTATAAGTCATTGTACGTCATACATATTTTAAATATTTATACTGTTTCGAAGATTTTCCATATCTATAATTGTTATTACAATGTATTTTCTATTTTAAACTTGTATGCTCTGAATTAATTTGGCAACGAATTTTTATATATATTTTTTCTTTTTTTTTAAAGTTAAAATTACATCAAATAACACATCTACAGAGTATAAAAATTTTAACAATCAACAGGGCTTAAGGCCCCTAAGAAAAACTTTCTGATTGCAGGTACCATCTGTTGGCAGTAAGTACAAGGAATGGTACTTTCGACTACCAGCATGATTCCAGCCATTTAGGGTTCATAATACTAAATTAATGGAAGTGGTACTTCTGAGTACCATCAGAGTATAAAAGGGTTAAAAGCAATAAAACAGATTCAGAATCAGCTGCTTTTTGCCTAAAATAAAAACTTTAAATTAGAATTTTAAGAAACATATTTACTTGACATAAAACTCGGCTGATGGTCTTTTCCAGGTGTGAGGGTTGTAACTAATGCCCAGAAAAGTAGGTTGGGATAATTTCTCAATGGGAATATTGATTTCATCTCTAATTTCTTTTAAAACTGATTCAAACACTTCTGCAGTTATTAAAGCAGCATCTTCATCACATAGTTCATGACCAGTTAATTTTTCAACTTCCTGAAAAAAAAAAAACTTTTTTCAAGTATATGAAGAAACGTGGAAAATAACTTTGAAATGTTCTTTATATTATCATTCATTCATATGTTAACCAAGTGTAATAGAAAAACAAAAGCTTCAAACTTTTGAGGAATAATCAAATACAAAATAAAGAACAATGTGATAAGAACACAAGTAAAACTTGTTTTTGTATCATGTTAGAGTTTGCTTTCTACATTACAGATTGGACCTGGCATTTTAAAAGCAAAACTTTTTTGTAATATTCAATACAAATTATACATTATACAGAAGAATTTTTTCTCTAGATTATTATATCTTATAAGCTGAATTTAATGGTATAATTAAATACCAAAAATATATTTTCAATGTATAAAATAAAATAGGTAACTGTCATACCACTTTCGTTATTATTAGTAAGTTTCATTATTTTCAACACGTCTTAAAAAATGATCTAAAATGTATAGTATTATTATGATGGACCCATTTTTAAAAATTCGTCTTTATTGTAGCACAAATTCAAAACAAATAATCTTAATATCAATGGAAAGAGAAAACTTCACAGCTTTGTTTTAAGTATAATATTCAATGTACCCACAGTCTGCTGCACAGCATCCCGTGATACACACAGGTGGCCTATGCTTTTCACTTTTCATGCACTTCCAAGTTTTTTGAAATTATGTAAACCAATGTCTAATGCTTTTTCCAGTTGATGATTCAATACTGAATTCAGTACGAAATGCCAGCTGCATTGCAATTCGACTCCCCTTTTGCAAATTGATGGAATGCAGATAACCTTGTTTCATGGTAAGCATCTCGCTCAAATGAGTGAAACGAATGGCGGTCTATTGTCGTGGGAACTCTATTGTCAGCTTCTAGAACTGTCACTGCTGCGTGTGTCGCAATCTAATGTGCTGCAGACGGTGGGCACATTGAACATTAAGAATTGAATAAAAACTTTAAAACTTTTTTTCATTGGTATAAAGATTGTTCATTTTGGATTCAAACTACAACAAATACTAATTTTTAAAAATGGATCCATCATTTAGAGTAAGCCTGTACTTTAAAAATTCAACTATAATTCATTAAGTTCAGTGAAAAGAAATGATCCGGGGCAAAGTATCTTTTGTACCATGTATGGCACTTTTGCCGTGAAAGGTAGATTCACTTGGCACAGTTTTTATTTTTGGTGATTTTAATTTATTTATCATCATTTTAAACTAAAAATTTTATAGAGTTAAGAAATTGCATTGGGAGGGACTTGCGATTTTGGAAAAATGATTAATGAGAATCAGAGTCAAATAAATAGTAACTTTGCGAATTTTCGAACTCGGCTGGAAGCAGCAACTGACAAATCAAAACATCGATGCAAATTTTCTAGATATTTGAAAACTTTTCCTAAGTCTAACACATTACTTAGACATCAATGGCAGAAAGGGTTAATAGCTTGTCTTCAATGAGCATTTGTGGGGACATATACATTTGAAAGTTGATGATATTTGACAGCTTTAATATAGAGGAAAACAACATATTGAATTATGAAAAATGATGTTTGCAATAACCACAATAAAAACAATGCAGACTTTGTACAATTTTATTTGTTGATTTTTCAAATGAAGTTAAAAATAATTTTCCATCAAAGAAATATAATAAAAAGCATCTTTGGAACAGTTCTGAGATTTTTTTTTTTGAGGTCGTTTGAATCATATTAACCAAATCCTTGCATATGGCACACTGTTAGTAGGTGTATCTTTTAGTGAAATATAAAACATTATGTCCGGTTTGAAATTACATTAAATTACCGATCTGAAAAAAGAAAAACAGTGACACACTAACTTGTCTCTAATTGCAAGTGAACTTATTTTTATTTTAAAATATCAATGTGATTAACAGTAATATTACTTTTTTTTAATTAAGGAAAGTTAAAAATTAGAACTCTTTTCTTTGAATTCTGTTAGAAACTTTATGATATTTACTGAGCATACTTTTATTTTGCTTCTTACGATGTGAATAATAAAAAAAATCTACATCCTACAAAAGCAAAATTCTTTAAATAGTTGAATTGTTTATTTCAAAAACCAGTCAACAGACAAAGTTTCTAATTTTGAGAAAGTATTTATTGCATCACATTTAAATATTCAATCATACTTTTACTGAAAGTGTACATTTTAGTTTAAAATGTAACCTTCAGAGAAGTTTTTTAAACAGTGGTGATTGTGTTCCGGTATTTTCATTATCGATTCTCGTATTTTCATGTTCGAAAATACCGGAAATGAAATATTTTTAATTATGCTTTTGTCTTCCCATCTTCGGTATTTTTTGAATTTTCGGTGATTTTCCGATAATTACTAAATATTCATCGAAAAAAAATGTTAAGATGCCATTCTATTTTTTTTTTTTTTTTGGACTAAAAACTATTTGAAACTATTCGAATGTGTGAAATGTGTCTTGTTTGTTTATGAAAGAGAATTTATTATTAAATACGTATAATTATAAAATTAGGTGTGCTTAAATAATAGAGGCCTTGGTTTTTTGAAAAAAGCACCCCCCCCCCCCACACATTTTCTCTTTAAAACTTTCAGGTATTTTTTAATGAACTCACAATCACCCCTGTTTAAACTAAGAGTAAAAATACGTTTTGGAGCTTGTCTGTTGATTGGTTTTTGAAATAAACGGTTCAATTAAGGACTTGTAAAGATCAATGTATGGTATCTCTTCTTGATGAAGGGATTTTGTGACATTTGTGCCAAAATATTTTTATCCATAGAAATCAGGGATTACGTAGTGCCTTTGAGATTTATTTTGAAATTTTATAATAAAAATTCCTCAGTAGCCAGTTTAGAAGAGAACCAATAGAACAGATTAACTTTTTGTCCCAGAAAGCAACATATTAGACTGGTGCAAATTTTGTGAATCCCAACACAAACTGTTATAAAATTTTGACTAATTTAGAGGCAAATAATAAGTGAAATATTTTATATACATATAACAAAAGCAATGAAACAAAGTACAGTCGAACTTCATTAAAACAAACTCAGAGGGACTTTAAAGCAAGCTCATCTTTTCCAAAGAACAATTCACTACAAACCAATAGCGGGGATTGGAAATATAGTTTGTATTAAACAGTAATTAGTTTTAAGCGTGTTCGAATTAAGGAGGTTTGACTGTATTTGGAAGTTTAATAATTAAGAAAATATTTTACGGTTGGTTCTGGATGACCTCCTGGTCTATCAATCATTCCTTGCATTTCAGCTAAGTTAAAACTTCTACGCATGAATATCAAGTTTTCATCTGTAGTTTCGATAATAGAACCAACACCAAGTGGGTCAGCAAGATATGCTTGTGAATTCGAAAAATGTTCAATACCATCCTTCACAAGTTTAGCCGCATATGTAGAACAATTAGTTCCAATGAATTCTTTATAACTGGTTGGGCCAAGACGTAAAATTACAGCTGGAACGTTTCCTTCAGTAGATTTGTAGAACTCTACATTATGAAGCCTGAATTTAGAAGCATTAAATAAGTTTTTGCATTTTTCTGATTTTTGTGTCCATGTCTCATCTATTAGCTTGTGAAGATTTGGATGCTGCTTCATACAAAAATCTTTACTCCATTTTACATTTACAGCGTCTTGTAACAAACCATTCCCGTTGCTGCAAAATATGTCAACTGAATTTTCTAAATCCATATTTTCTCTATCCACAATACATTTTAGGGACAAAATCTATGCAGTTAAGAAGCAAAATTTAATTTTCAAGCATTCTTCAGAGTATAATTTTATTTGTCAAACGGATAAAATGTTTCATGTTAATCTCAACGCATTTTAATCGAATGCTTATCAACAACACTTTAAATTGCCGCCTGCTACGTTTTCGTGCTCGCGCAGGCGCCAGAAGCCATAGTTACAGTTACACTTACAGTGTTTCGTTTTCCTCATCATATTTGGAGCGAAATCAAATGTGGAGTCTGCCGATTACAAGTAAACCAAGCAAACTGCTGAAACCCATCGATGACTGAGGCTCCTAAATATTGTATTAATACGTTCAAATTTGTTTCATTTTGGCATCAAATTATAAAAGCCATAAAAGTTGGACTTCTATAAATGCAGAAAAATCAAAGGTACGTTTAAAACATTTGTTTGAAAATGAATATTCTTTCAATATATCGCTCTTTTTGAAATTAGGAATAATGATTCAATAAGATCTGTATGAAAGAGCTCTGTTTTTCCGTCGTCTTACCATTTTCTAATGAAAAGGAAAAAAATCTGACAACCCACACACTACTTTATTTACGCATTGGCGAGTTTAAAAGACTTGGGGTTCGTCGCAAGGCATTTTTGGGGCTCCTTAAATATGGATTACTCAACGAAAAATACTTTTAATGTGTCTTTTTAGAGCCACTTCGGGACTCCTAAAAATACGACATAGTAAATCAAGTATAATAAATGCAGGTACAAAAGTATGATGAACGCAGTGGTTGGAAAAATTACCTTTTTTTTTTTTTTTTTTTTTTTGTAGCAAAGTACAACTACTTTGTTACGAATGTAGGTTGAAACAACTATGATTTTTTAAAACGTGGCTATTACTAACTACTTTTAAAACATAGTCGCTACCTACTTCGCTACTTAAAATAATAATAATAATAATAAAAACATACACTGTTCGAGAATTGATCGAAAAAATTCGTTTAGATTAACGAATTTGCTCTTTTGAACATGGAATTAACCGAACAGGTTAACCGAAATATTTGCCGCAACAAAGGTTTCAAGAAAGAATTCAACTTTCAAATTTTTAATCATTTCTTGCCAGCAAATATTAATTCGGGAAGTGCTAGAAATTTGTCAAATAATCATTATTTTCTTAATTATTTAACAGCTTTTTAATTTCCTTTAAGAATCAATCTACGTCGACAGTTACATATTACGATATGTTCCTCTTAATTTCAACCACATATATACATATTTTAATGATTTGGACCCTGAGCTTATTCTCATTTGAGTATTTGTTGTAATCTGACCAAAAAAAATGGGGGTGACAAATTAACTAATTTTCATAATGGCTACAGACTTCGTGGTTGCCTAGGGAAAAAAAAAAAAATCAGGACACAAAACTACGAAAATTCAGAACAAAAATCAGGACGCTGAAATGTCTTTTTTTTCCTGATGCAGTGTACACACATATATATACCGATACATTATTGAACTCTCAATTATGTCAAAAAATCACGATGAAAAGTACATCATCTGATACTTGAATCAATTTTATGGTTTTTCGGGCAGTGCCAAATCGCTACATGTTTTCTTTTTCGACCTCAAACGTCGTGTAGTCAATCTTTCAGATTGGTAATCTGCCAACGCCTCGCGTCGCGGTACAGCTCCGGGGAAATATTGTTCGGATTGACACAAAACATTAGTGTACAGGTGAATTTCATTGGGAACATATGTTCATTTTGTTTACAGAGCAACCAAACTTTTTTGTCCTTTGAAGCTCAACGCTTCAGTTTTACGTTAATGAAAAAGAGCGAAAAGTGGTTGTTACCGCCATATATGCAATGTCGAGCTAGCTTTGTTAATTTAGTATGACAAATGTTCCTAAAGTAATATTTCTCATTTGTTGCAGATTTTAAAAGTTGTTACAGAAGGATTAAAAAAAAAATAAATAAACAAATGTTACGACAAAGATTGAATTTGAATATGGAGCATTTTTACTGCGAAGGCTTATTTCTGACAACTGAAGAACAACTCCTTATGCAGCTATCCTTACCGCAATTGCAGAATGAAAATAAACTGGAGTCGATTTCCTTTCTGGGAAAGATATTCGGGAAAAATTCTGATTATTACATAGCTCAAGGTCGAGGAAATGATTTCATACGTAACAAGCATTCGTTCTACAGGTAACAACTACAAACCCAAATATTATACTAGAACAGGATAATTATTAATAAGTAAACCTTCTACGGTGTTTATTACAGAAAGGCAATAAAACTGATGGAATGGTCATTCAATGTTACGTGCCCTAGTGGTCCCCACCCAGCCATCTCCTATTCGGAGGATATTTTAGAGACGTGCAGGCAGGGCCGGACTGGACCCCTTAAAAGGGCGCAGACCTTGCAACTTCAGAGGGGCGCACGATATATTCATGAGCCCATTGCAGATGCATACAATGGGGGGGGGGGGGGGGAATATGTTGTCATTCAAGAAGATGTTCGAAATTTTATCTTACATTGTTCTTTTCGTAAGGTGAATAGTTAGGGAAGGTGTCCTTCATAAAAGATGTTTTTTTTTTTTAATTCAAGACTTAATGTGATTTTCATAGCAATATAAATGCATTTATTAACTCATAGAATTTTATACATATTTAAAGAATACCCCAGCTTTAGTTGCGTCATACTTCAAAGCATTAAGAACAAAAAAATTTGCAGTACAAATAAATTTCATAGTATGACATAAACGGAGAATTATAGAAATTCAAACCCTAATAGCAACGAAGTAATGAACAGGGCCGTCGACAGGTTTCATGGACCCCTATGCAACTTTTTGTGAGTCCCCCTCCCTCAAACCTTTACTTAAACTTCCTACTATTATTTTCATATAAATAGCGTAAATTTTATCAAAGGATAAACTGAAATTTTATATGTTTAACTGAAAGTTTCCGTAATCAAAGACAAGAAAGAAAAGATTTGCGATTCTTTTTTTTTTTTAACTTAGTTTTCAACGTTTAGGGCCGAAGCTGCAACCAAAGATTCGGTAGTTGGTCGCAGCATAACATATACACGCCTTGAATTTTAGGAGTGCAGGCGGAGCCTTTGCACCCCCCCCCCTCCTAGATTTTTCGTAAGAGAAAAATTCGCTCTTATTTTTCCGATAAATTGTAGATACAATTCATTCAACATTTTAAAAAACTTTTCTGTGTCTTTTTCGCAGATAAGTGATAACAGCCCCCGTGTTTTTCTCGTTTTTTAATAATCCCGCTGTTTTCTTTTCTTTTGGATCGATCTAATAGCGGGATGGATATAAGAATGTTGCAATGACCTCTTTTTAAATGGGGTGTAAAGTAGACTAGTCCCAATTTCAGGGGGTCCGGGGGATTGTCCCCCGGGACAAATTTTGAAAAATAGATACAAAATTCGGCATTTTGAAGCCTTAAATGAAGTAATTAGACGGAAAAATATGAGAAAAAAAGAGGCAAACAAAGACCCTCCAAAAGACTAGAAATAAGAGCAAGAGAGAAGAGAGAACTGAGAAAAAATACTTTATCTGAAAAATTGCTGAAATATAGGCATATTTCACAAAGCTATTTTTGGAAAGAAAACTAACAATTTCATGTGAACTTATGGTTAAGAATACTTCCTTTGACCCTAGTGATCGAACTTGAAATCTAATATTGGAAGAACTTTTTCCAAAAAAAAAAAGAGTAAAAAGGCAAAGGGGGAAAAAAAGTCTTGCAAAACACACTCATTAAAAGTTATAAACACATAGTTAAAGCAAAAAATAGCAAACAATGATATAAATTAAAATTGTAGCTAAAAATGATAACAAAAACAACAACCAAAACATGAATTGTCTCTTTATTTTTTGCAGAAAGCGACAGAAGAAAATCTGTAAAATTATTCCTTACTTTTGAAATTTAATGAATTATTGAAGACGTTTTGTAGTCACAAAAAATACATTTGAAAAATAATACATATGATCATTTAACCAAAATTCAATAATTTACAAGTTTTTTTGGTCCAGAAGATGAGTCATGTCTTAAATATTCCTATTGATACCAATGATATAATGATCTTAAATTGACCCACAAAAGTTGTACATGAAATAAGTGTTCCACCAATTACTTTAATCTCTCTGCTCAATACTAAGAGGTCATTCGTTCTCAACGTTGTCACAGACGGCAAAAAAAATGTCTTTTTTTGAGGGGGGGGGGGAATTCTCAATTTAGCAAATAAAATTTCGAGTTTGTTCAAATGAAAAAATACAAGCATGCACACATCCCTACATCCCATAAAAAGAAACATTGGGCATCTTTCATTTATTTTTTTAATTGCAAGATTGCAATACTCAAACTTTTGCCGAATCGTCAGGTAAAATTTGGGATTTTTTTTGGAAACTCCTAGTGATTTCCTATCGGAGTACCTCTGACGCTTCTACGTAATACTTTGAAAGAATTTTAATGAAACCGATTTTTAAATAATTTTCTGGAAAACTTGACGAATCAATATTTTTTCTTTCCCTGTAAGCCAACTCCTCTATCTGTCTTGCCCGTAACACGGCAGCCGAGAGCCAAGGCGAGCGGCCCCTTGTCACTTCGGTCGCCAGGACATTTGCCCTCTAAGAATAGTGAAGTTTATACAACTGTTTCCGAACACACACACACACGAAGAAAAATGCATGTGGTATCAATTTCAATTTATATTATTATTTTTTGTTAACAAAATATAATATCAAAATACAAGCAAAACTTACCGGAAAGATATGTTTGTGGACTCAACAGAGGACTTTTATGTACGCATAAAGATAAATATAAGTGTTCCTGGTGATATTAAATGTTACTGGTTATAGTAATCTGAAAAATAATCCCAGGAAATGAACCCGAAGACGGCTGGATCAAAAGTGATCGTCTATTTCCAGGACAATTGGCCAGTGATCAAAAGTTCTGCTTCCTTTTTAAAAGGCATGGGAATAGTAAGACGAGTTTTGTTGTTCAGTTGTCTGTGATAAATGACTGCAATAAAAAGCCTGTTTACGGAAATGTGGTAGCACAAACCTTGGATCAGCATGACAAATTTACATAGCCGCCTGCTCTATAGGAACCGACTTGGGTCTATTCAGGGGGAACTACATCAAAGGTAATCAATTGACAGACCAGCAGGGATGTGGGATTATCAACCCTGGAACTTACACAGTGGTTCTGTGATTGACCTCCCACAAAGTTCTCGGAAGAGAGCTCATAAAGGGACAATAGCGGTTTCTTGCCGTAAGATAAAGCCGGCCGAATGTTACTTGCGCCTAGAGAGGAGGAATAGCTTATGATGGTTTTATCAGTAGCAAAGCAAACATATATTAAAAAGAGCTGAAATTGACGATTTTTTTAAAATTAAAATATCTTATCTAACTTTTTTAAGGCATGAAAAATTATGAAAATTTTGAAAACACAGTTAAATAATTGTTTCTTAGCGCAGGAAAAAAAAAATGTGCGGTGATATTCGGAACGATAATGCTAAATTTTGTGCCTCTTTAGCGTGGCAAAAGAAAAAGAAGTTTTAGTTACAATCTCCCATAGAAATATCCTAGCTGCTTTAATGAATATTTTTAAAACACATAAATCCTTGTTTCTTAACTTCGGAAAAACAAATCTGTCATAATACTCAGAACGATAAGGCTGAATTGAGCGCTCTTTAGCAAGGCTCCCACATGCGGTGTAAGAGTTGCACGACAGCTTACGGCTGGCCTGGGAAGGGGGGGGGGGGGGTCATATCACAAATGTGACAATTGCTAGGGGCCCTGAAAGGAATGTTCATCAATTGCTTACTGTAAGAGCAATAGACAAAAGGGCTCCATAATCCCTAAATCCACCACTGTACAACAATGGCTTCAAAAGGACAAAAAAAGGGCATATAATATTGCATTTATAATACATTTGATTTATCATATTAATATCCATTCTCGTGGGTTTTTTCAACATTTAAAACTATCTTCAGATACATCCATGGGCATTTCGAAAGTAGATTGTAGTTGCTACTTTTTGAAAGAAAATAGTTGCAGCAGTAGTTAACTACATTTTTAATGAAGTAATTGTAGTTAACTACAAAAAAAAATCTGACTACTGATTGAGTGTAATTTAAAATGAAGCAATTTTTTTTTAATTTCAAATGTCTGCCTAAGCATTAATTAGTTGATAGAGGGTGGAGAGTTGTAGGGACAAGATGGCCCATTACAATATCTGGCCCTGGGGTTCACGGATTGATGTGGGGGCCCTGATACTAAGTAAGCTCGCCTCCCCCAAAAGAGAACGGATATATCAGTCACATACTCATAATAGAGAATAGAAATCAATGAAACAGTACACTGCATTGTGAGAAATGCCTTTAAATTTTCATTGGATAAGCAACTTCGCAATCTCGTCTTAATTAATTTTAGCTTTGAAAAAGCCCTTTCGCAGCTTACTAGCGTAAGAGGTATAGCAAGTATATACCTGAAAACTTGACTAAGCTCTGTATATAGTATGCAGTTCTTATTATAATCATACAGTACTTTGTACACACATGAAGGACATGTCTTGCACTGCTGTTTTTCTTGGCACATTTGATTTGTAGTAGCACTAGCAGTTAAATCTTCAAAAATTGTTAGCATATAGCAGTAATTTTAAAAAATCTTCCTATTGATCGGGGGGGGAGGGGGCAGAGGAGTTCGTTTTTCAGAAAAAAAAGACATATTTGTCACGATAACATGAATTTCAGGAGAAGAAATGTTCTAACAAGAGCTACAATTAGGCTGCAGGGCGCTGTAAGCAGTCAGAAGGGCGCAATAAACACACAACGGGAAGCTACAAAATATTAACTATTACTCGTATGAGGTGTTTGTCCCTGACTTTAGACAGAACGAATTCTTAGTTTTTTGTCTATATGTTTCAAAATATCTTTTTAAGTTTTTTTGAAATTCACTGTCGCAAAAACGAACCCTAAATGAAATTGTTAGCATACAGCAGCAATTTAAAAAAAATCTTCTTATGGACCTGGGGGGAAAAAAGGAGTTCGTTTTTCAGAAAAAAAAAGACATATTTGTCACGACAACATGAATTTCATGAGAAGTATTCTAACAAGAGCTACAATTAGGCTCAGGGCGCTGTAAGCAGTCAGAAGGGCGCAATAAACACACAACGGGGCGCTACAAAATATTAACTATTACTCGTACGAGGTGTTTGTCCCTGACTTTAGACAGAACGAATTCTTAGTTTTTTGCCTGTGTTTCAAAAGATCTTTTGAAGCTTTTTCAAAATTCACTGTCGCAAAAACGGACCCTACATGAAGTTGTTAGCATACAGCAGTAATTAAAAAAAATCTTCTTATTGACCTGGAGGGGAAAAAAGGAGTTCGTTTTCCAGAAAAAAAGACATATTTGTCACGATAACATGAATTTCACGAGAAGTATTCTAACAAGAGCTACAATTAGGCTGCAGGGCGCTGTAAGCAGTCAGAAGGGCGCCATAAAGACACAACGGGGCGCTACAAAATATTAACTATTACTCGTACGAGGTGTTTGTCCCTGACTTTAGACAGAACGAATTCTTAGTTTTTTGTCTGTTTCAAAATATCTTTTGAAGTTTTTTCAAAATTCACTGTCGCAAAAACGGACCCTACATGAAATTGTTAGCACACAGCAGTAATTAAAAAAAAATCTTCTTATTGACCTGGAGGGAAAAAAAGAGGAGGGCGTTTTTCAGAAGAAGAAAAAAAACATATTTGTCATAATAACATGAATTTCATGAGAAGAAGTATGCTAACAAGAGCAACAATAAGGCTGCAGGGCGCTGTTAACAGTCAGAAGGGCGTAATAAACACACAACAGGGCGCTGAAAAATTAGCTATATTACTGGTCTGTGGCGTTTGTTCCTGGCTTTAGACTAAACGAACTAGCTTAGTTTTTTTTCCCATGTGTCAAAATCTCTTTAAGTTTTTTCAAAATTCGATTCGCAAAAATGCTTGAAACTCTTAGCTTGGCATACAGCAGTGTTTTTAAAAATCCTTAAAAGCGGGTAGGGTGGGGGCTTTAATTAAAATCACTGCAAAAAACGGTAATGAAATCAATAACCGATTATATACTCTGAAACAACAACCGGAAGCAGTGGTTGAATCTTCTTTATCTACCGCCCTCCTCTCCCCAAATCATCACAGCAAAAATTCCCGGAAGTAATGTTCGAGATTTATGCCTCAGGCAACACTGGGGCTGGATATTCGTCGAGACTGAAAGACACCTGTTCACAGGGCATTGCGGACAAGAGATTTTGACCCTCAAATGACCTTTTAGTGTAAGTAGTAGCGACAGTGGGGACAATGAAGGGGACGAAAACGCGCCTTGAAAAGAATCTTACGTCGGCAAGATAATCCCAGGGAGTACTGAAGAAATTCGTAGCATCAGGAATGGAGACTGAGAAAAAGAAAAAGAACTGCAGACACAGGAACAAGGGAATTTTTTTTTTTTCCAGAAATGAAAAGGTTTTTTTTTCTGCATTAAAAAAAAAAGGTTAATTTTTTTCTACTGGGGGCGCACCGGCCCGGCGGCCGGTTGCCCGGCGGGCCAGTCCGGCCCTGCGTGCAGGCGAGCTTTTGGAACCTACCTATGCAGATTTTGTTTTTTTCAAGACACAAACAGTGAGCATCTAGAATGACTCAAAAAGTTAGAGAAAAGTGGGCTCCAAAATGGCCGGCAATGGCGGCAGCCAAAACGTGAAAACTCATTTCACAAAGCTGATCCGCCATTTTGAAAACACTTTCTTTTTATTGATGATCCCACTCCTCCAAATTTGGGTCGTGGAAGCTAAAAATTTGAATAGGTCAGTTTCAAAGGCAAAATAATTATATATTAGGTTCGGAATGTCGCCAAATTGACGACATTTAGTGATTTCAAGCCAAATTTGGCGTCAAAAATAAGTCGCTAAAAGTGCTGTCCACTTGACGATATCTCTTAAATTTCTCGGCAATATCATTGACGCAGTGTTAAATGATGTATAGAAGGCAAAGTCACTATAAGCTTCAAGATTTGCAGAAGCTTTGAGTGAAAATTATTGGAAATCGGAATAAACACCAAATTTATCAAGATTACAACAAACTAATCATATAAAAATAACCACTATCTCTACAATTACTAGTAGCAATATCAATAACTTAAAAAAAAAAAAAAAAGAAAAAAAAAATCAGTAGTACTGAAATTGCATTATTTAATTTGAAAATAATTTTTACTGCTCCTATTCTCAAGCAATAAGCAGACAAAAAATCAATTCTAAGCTGAAAGGTGTAAAAAATATATTAGTATACATTTTTTGGTTGGAAAAAATAAACTTACCACGGACATTTTACAAAATAAAGTTGTTTGGTTATAGCAGACTTTAGAATTTGATTTCTGGGATTGTGAAACTTTTTATGAACCTTTTCCTTTAGTTTGTACCACATAGAATTTCTCTTAAATAAAATTCAATATTTATTTTTTTTTAAGCCTGGATGGTGAAACTTGGAATTTCTTGTTTGCTGCTTCTAAGGAAGATCTGCGGAAATTTCATATGGTGCGGACAAGGTTTCAAGGTGACCCCACTTTTGTGCATCGCTTCACAGAGCTCACTCAAGAAAGGAAAAAGGTCAATAATTTTCTTCCATACTTGAAATGATTTTCCAATTTTTTTTTTCTTTCAATAATGAATATTTTTGGAACAGGTGGCATTTTTGTTGAGTGTACTATCAGATGTTATCGAACATTTCTGGGATGAATTTTGAATTTGGTTTTCAGAGGCTTTGCTGTAGGGATAACAATTTTTTTTCTTTTCTACCTCTCTCTCTGTCTTTTCTTCTTCTTTTTTTTTTTTTTTGCAAATACTATACTGCAAAACTTGAATCTATAAACATATTCACATTGAAAATAATGCATATAATGTACCTAGTGGCGTAGCTGGGAAAAAATTATCACGGCGATTTGTTAGTTCAGGTTTTTTTAGATCAGGAAAAAGAAAGGTCAGGTCAGGTAGAGGATATATTTAAAGTTTATGGAGGGGGTTATTCCCCCCCCCCCGTCTCACCTGAATGCGCTATACTGAATGTATCGTTGATAAATAATGCGTAATTTCAGCTGAAGTCAGTGCTATTTCTATCATTCGGAGCAAAGCTGCTCTTTAGCGAGCTCGTATGTCTTCTTGAGGAGCTCTTAACATCTGACAGTTCTTTAAACGATTTCTGTCCATTCTGCTGTAAACACACAGGGGGCAGATCTCGTCGGTGACAAGTTTGATATCCGGGAACTGAACTAACACACACTCACACACACGCTCCATAGTCCCGCATATCTACCACTACACGTGGTTTGACCGGTTGGATAGGCCCGAAAGAGTACTAAGTTTTTTTTATTTCAGACCAGGAGCCGAGCAAATCCTGATCCAGTTCCCCCAGAGGTATTGATTTGGAACGGGAACTTGGAGGACTTTGTGACTGCAAACATATTTAACATGTCCCAGTCCTCATTAGTGAACATATCTTCGAACCAGAAAGCATCGAACTCTGGACCCTTTGGGTACGAGTCCGTAGCGTTACCGATCAGGCTAGCACGGCCAACAGGTAGTCGTATCTGGTTATTAACTGAAACCAGGAGACAGCGAGGGATATCTTAGTTTGTCTTGACTTCATTCCGATCAAGAGTTATTCCGATGATAACGATCAGATCCGCTACATATAGACAGGTCGAAGAATCAAGTGCGACCTCTTTGGATCCAATTCATTTGCTTTTACTTTCAATATGTCATTGTTGCGGAGTAGGGCTGCCAGATCAAAGCTTCGGGACATTGCCAAGCTTTGCCAAATTCACGTGCTTCTAATAATTGCTCATGTTGAAAAATGACTAAAATGCGATAACTTGCCAGAAAAGGCAATCACTCATCAACCGGTAGAAAGACATAATACACACCGGATCCAAAGTGATGAAACTTAATCTTGATGCGTCGGCTCGTCTATATATTGGCCTTTGTCCTACCGATGCAACACTTCCCTATTGATGCCAGCCTTGAGGATTTTTTGGGCTCTTTGGGTCAAGTTGTGTGTAAGTAGTGATTTAACCGAACTCTAGTTCATATTTAAAAAATGCTTTCTGTGAGCAATAAAAGAAAAGGATTAAATAGGAAAATGAAGAAACATGCTCATTTTTCAAGAAAATAAATTAAATTATTTACATTTTTCGAAAAATTCGACGCATAAGTGAAATATTTATCTTTAGAGCGACGCATAAACGAATAAAATTATCATTATTTTACTATGGAATGTACTGGGACCACTAAAAATCGTCGTATAAGTGAAAAAGGCACATAAATGAGGCGGTGTATAAGTGAGAGTTCACTGTAAGTAAAAAATAAATAAATTGCATGCCTACACTTTTTGAAGCAATGGTAATCTATACAAAACTACTCCGCACTAAAATTAGTTTTAGCGAGTTTTAGACATTTTAAACGATATTAAATAAATGTTACATTTCATTTTCATTAACATTCTATTATAACTTCCAATTTTGTACAGTGTGTAGAGAAAAAAAAATACTGTAATATTTTGGGTTTGCAGTAACTTCCATCTCTTGTGTGCAAAAATTTCTTATCTGTGGTAATTAGAAAGCAATTACACTCTACTCAAGAATTTATCTAATCTCTGGTCATGTTTCCGTAACGCTCTTATCAACAGTTAGCATCTCTGTTTATTACTTGCATCCCATTGGTACAGCCAAATAAATGCTGAAGTCACTTCACTTCTCTCTCTAGTCGACTATTAAAGAGGAAAACAGATTGAGTGCCATGGTGAAATTGATGGATTTCGAGACGGCTATTGGACCCAAGAACGCTCTAATCATTAATGCCCAAGGGATCGTTAAGAGGAATACTTATTTTAAAGGTAATTTGTGTCTCCTCGTTGAAGTAGATATATTTCGATTACGATATGTGTACTTTATTTATTTTCTTTAATTGCTGAGGCAATGCACACGTACTGTATTGAAGGATTTGGCAGAGACAGGTATTAAAACGCTGATTGTAAAGTTTGAAGAAAGTGACATACAGAGACAATCGGTTTTTATTCCTAAATAAAACTCTACGAAAACGAATAAACGGTTTCAAGTTGAACCAATGTCTCCTAAATACTAAATGCCTACTGCTTTCTGGTTTTCAGCACAGAACAATATTTCTCCCTTGGTTCACAGCGCACTGCCATCTATCGGAGTTCTTCGAGACAAGAGAAATTAACGATTGATTGATTTCTTTATTTAAATTTAAAAATTAGGCAGGGATTCAAGTGAAACTGGATCTGTGAGTTGCGATTGTCCGTGTTTCACTTGAATTCCTGCCTTAGTCAATCAAAAAATTTAATTCGAATATTGTTTGGATTTATCACTATAACAACAACATCATCGAATTGCCGCAAGGTGGTGCTCAAATTGAAACCAGTGTCTCCCGTAGCGAAGCAAATGTAAAAGGCATTTATTATTTAGGAGGCGTTGATTGAACTAGCCTCGTATGTCTGTTTTAGTAGACTGCTATTGTTCAATCACTGATGAGATGAGAAGGCGAACATTTGGTTTATAGGAGGAAAAGGTCGAATCTATTGCAGTCGAGTCTCGATAACTCGAAGCCTTACAACTCAAATGTTGCTTTTCGCGAAGTTTCCATTTTGTCCCAAACTCTTGAGAAGGCTGTGAAACTCGAAGCTATTAGCCGATCACTTTTTACTTCGAGTAATTGAGACTCGATTGTACTTCATTAGGATGCCAGTTTGACGGATTCGAAGTAGAAATAGATCGTAATACGCGAAATACGTGCTTAAAAGTCCCTCGCTTTTTTTTCTTTTCTCCTGCTATTCTCGTACAGATAGCTGCTACTATGAGCGGAATGAATTACAGACTACTGTCCGTCTTTTAAAGCCGAGTCTAGAATTCGCGAACCATTCCACTTGAAAAGGGGTGATGAGTTGTGAGTGGGAATTTTCCGAAGTTTTCAATTTAAAACTTGCATCTTTGCTATCCTTTTGACTTATTCAACTAAACTATGCATTTAAAATTAACATCGTTCTACGTTGCTTGAAACGGCTCAAAATGCTTCTTATTGTTCTTCCCCTTATTGTTCTCTTATGTAACACCCCTATCTTGGTAAGATCAGACAGGACCTGACGCATGCGTAAATGCGCGGAAGGTTTTATATAAGAAGATCAGACTGTACTTGGTCTATGAAATAAAGACATATACTCGCGTCGCTGAAATAAAACTATTTCCTTTTTTTCTTCGTTTAACTCTAGGGCTATCAAAAGAAGATTCCTTGAACTTGAGTTCTTACTTACATTATCGTCTGCCAGATTCGGATGTGAGTTTCGCACCAACAGCCTTGCTCTGCCCTGAAGGGGGCGATGTTGCGATGGATTTTTTAGAGCCTATTAGTATGGATTATCCACCAGGTGAGAAAAATGTTTTCATTTTACCTTTTTATAGATGAACTAGCTTATTGCCCGGGTACTTATTAATACAACATAGCTCTAAAAATATTTGAATGCTAAAATGAAATAGGTGAGACTTAAATTGATAATTCATTGTTAATCGTAATCTTTGTTGGAAAATACTCATATTTAAACGTGTTATAAATATTTGTATGCTTAAAGGCTTATCTCTATTACTCAATCTATTCAAAATTGAAAGAAAATGGCCATTTTGAGACAAAAATTTGAATTTTGAGCTTTTTAGATTTATTTTAAATGTCAAAATCCCGCCTTTATGAATTCTAGTTCATCAAGAGCCTCTGTGCCAAGTTTGATGAAAATCCGAAGAAAACTGTGGATTTGTATAAGGAACAAACATATAGTATTAATAAGCAACCAGACAACGCCGAGTAATAAGCTAGTTGTATAAGGGCAATGTGGGGATAAGTGAAATGGTAAAATATCTTCGCAGCCTGCAGCGTCATCTATCTAGAAATATTTTAACTAAGTTCTTAGACATAGAGTTGATTTCTGTCAATAAAAATATTTTTGAAAAAAAAAAAAAAAAAAAAATTAAACCGACTTCAGGACTTCACTCGGAAAGTGCTCTAAAAAGTAAAAAATAATTTTATTCTTTGAACACCATCGATACTACATTTAAACATCAGTTTTGAAGTCGGCACAAAAACACCAAATAGAATCATTCGAAACTATAATTCAAATGTACATATAAATTTAATGAATCCAGGTTCTTTAATCGCATTCGCATATACACTACATTGACAACCACATATTTATGTAATGGTACAAAAATTCAGGCCTGAATTTTCAATGGTTTCTCTGAAAAATATAGTAAACATCATTTTACCTATGATTTTTGCGCCCACTTCAAAACTGATGTTTAAATGTAGTATCGATGGTGTTCAAAGAATAAAATTATTTTTTACTTTTTAGAGCACTTTCCGAGTGGAGTCCTAAAGTCGGTTTAGTTTTTTTTTTCAAAAATATTTTTATTTTATTCTTTTTAGAGTAAATGTACTTCAATACTAATGAGTTCCATGTTTGATTCAGTTAAGCCTTTATTCAAAATTCTCATTATCATTATTATTACTGTTTCATATCAACCACGTTTTATAACAATGGATTTCCTTGTAAGAATGAAGGCTTTCACGGCCGGTGTAAATATTAGTTAAGGATTCCGGGCTGTTGTGCCGTGGTCTGAATGGCTTTAATCCATACGTTTCGATCGCAACTGCGGCTGTCATCTTCAGTAGGTGTCGTTGATTAATTTGGCGACTGATGCGAAATTTCGAACTGCTGCAAGATTTTAATTTGAAAACGCAGCGCCCTCTACCTTCCGGCTCGGGATTGATAGATGACTGGATGCCAAAGCATGTTAACATTTACTTCTTCCTCTTTCTTGTTAAAATTATTTGGGTGTTTGAAAATTTCAATGGCCTCTCTATTCAATCTGCGGAAAAAATTTGAAGTCCGTAAAATTATTTTGGCTTCTAAAATTCAATAAAGCAAAGAGCTTTCAAAAAAAAAAAAAAAAATTTGAAATCGGTCCAGGCGCCTTCGAGTAATCTTATAACATACAAAAAAAAAAAAAAAAAATCTCCGACGAATTGTATAACCTCCTCCTTTGTTGAAGTCGGTTAAAAAATAAATAGTTCCAAAGATCAACGAAAAAATTTATTCAAGTAATTTTTAAAATTTGATACCTTTATTGTAATATTCGCGGTTATTCAAAAACAGTTCTAATAAAAAAGGTCAAAACATGACTGATTTACCGTCAACGAGTTTCCTAAAACGGTTAACATAAATGGAGAGTAGAAGTTGTAAATAAAACGACACTATAGGGTTGTCTACCTTTTTCGGATCCCTAACCATTGTTGTCAGTGGCTAAGAAGCTCGATGAGGGTAAATCTGTCATTTTTTGGCCCCTTTTAGCCGCTGACAACCCTAATTAGGGATCTGAAACATTTAGAATCTTATACTTCATCGTTTTCGCAACTTTTACTCTTCATTCATCTCCATATATTATTTCTCTAAGCCGAATCCTATACCCGGTCGAAACTCGCTCATTTCTTTATCGAATTGCAAGAAAATTTATGATTTTGAAGCTTATCCCGCGGGCTATTGACGAAAATTAGACCCACCCTCTAAAAAGTGACGGTTCGTTTTTTATTCGAACTTCAATTTTTGGGCACAAAATTGACTCTATCTAGCGAAATAATTGTCGTATCGTCTCCATTTTGAATTCATTCGAAAGATTAAAAAAAATGCGTTTTTTAGAACGTTTCTCCGCTAGCGCCGCGTAACGAGAATCTCGAAAATCCACGTTTAAGCGACTTATAAGCGATTGAAGTTTGAAAAAGTTTAATTTTTTGCTCAACTGTTAAAATCGTTATACCATTGTTGTTCAAATCAATTTTAAATGCGACATTTCAAGCCAAGGCTTAGCTCGGTAAACCTTAATTGTAACTTTTATTGTTTCAAAATACTATGGTAGTTTTGCGATAACGTTGGTATTTAGTTTAGTAGTAGCCTTGGGTATTTGATTTTAATATAGGGTATCACTTTTGTAGTAGTTGTAAAAGTGAACGTGTCTTTGACCTCTTTGAAAAGTTGTCAGAACGACGGCAGTTGATGGCGATGTCGTGCAAACGTACAAGATTACACCAACTTACGCTGGACTTTTCTTTATAGATTTCGACACTGCTCTGCAACTTCGGGCAGATAATGAAGCCAATAAAAATTGTCGTATTAAATTTTAAGTTTAGAGTTTTTTTTTTTTTATGCGGAATTCCGCACGGGTCACCTAGTATTAATAATTTTAGGAAACTCGACGAGGGAAGGCAGGCCCGTCATTTGGGGGGGGGGGGGGGAGGTCAATTGCCCCACCTGACTTTGAGAAATCAATGTATTTACATGTAAGTGGGCGTGTTTTTTTATGTTTCCCGATGAAATTGCATTGTATTTGGACCCTTTGCCCCCCTCCCCGGAAAAACTTGAAATGACGTCCCTGAGGGTAGGTAAAACCTAGTGGGATCTTGTACAATAACTATTTCACTTTGTCCCACATTCCCCTACTTCTTTTTTGAAACATCAATCGCAGTACAAGTAGTATTTTACTGCCTTTCACAGGTTGCTGGGTGGTGCATAGTGACCCTCTAGGAGAAGTTGTGACTCTTCGGAACTTGTGGTGGCCGGGGTTCCTGTTTTACTACAGACCAGAAACCAACGACTACAATTCCATTTATATGGGATTTGGAGATCGCAACGATGATCTGCCTTTTATGCTTTGATATCTCCACGTTTTCTTACCTATTTATTTTACCTGTTTTGGTTTCTGAAACTGAGTTCCTAAACCAGGCAATAGATGCAGCAGTGTTGCATTGCACGAAGAAGCTTCCGTGTCTATTAGCTGGTTTTGGAACTTTATTGGAGCCCCAAATGTCACCGTTCACAATAACTGGCAAAGATTTTCAGCTTGGCCAGGGTCTGCTAATTGACGGGATTTTATACGAAGTCAAAATTTTGAAATTCGTTTATAAAGTTTCTATTTCCATGCATGTAAGAATATTAGAAAATAAATTTGGAAATTCACTCTGTTGCAAAATCTTAGTTTTATATTATGCGTCTTAAGATGGTTTTACATCAATGTATTGCACGGGTTGCGTAAAAATTAACTCCACGTTAAAAGTTGTAGTTGAACCACTTGTACTTGAAACAATGTTGGAAAAATTGCGGAAATAATTATTGAGATTAATTTCTGTACCTTAGAGGCAGGCTAACGTAAGTCCATTTTCATTACTTTTCAGGAGAAGGCGAAAACGTTCGTCTGATGCATACAAAGAATTGGACTCGAGCTCTTTTAACTCTGTTAAATAATTGTAAATTAACTTCTTTTTTTTGTAGAATAATATTTTCATAGGAAGAGGGGAATACGATTCTACATACAATGCGGTAATAAAATGAAAATCGTCATTTTTGAAGTTACCGTTAGTCTGGCTCTAAGGTACAGATTGGTTGGAAAGGTTTGCTATGTCGAAAAAACAAAGCTAACAGGTTTTCTGCACATTTATTTTTGTATCTATGCGCGTACACATAGGGAAGACATCAAGAAAAGCTCTTTTTACAATGGATGCCAAGAGACAAGATAAGCTTTACAATACAGTACTTAGTACATACGTAGGATGTTAATATCACAAAGAAATAGCACAGACATTTTTGCATATATACATAATACGATGTAAAATTGTGAAAACATTTAACATTTTTGCCACATGAATAGGAACACTCACACATATGAAGCATAGCAGCAAATTATTCCTAATTTTGATTGGTTGGAAGATTGGAAAAATAGCTATAGTTAAATCCTAAAATAATAAGGTGAAAAAATAATCGTATGGTTAAAAATAGCATTCTCTGCAGAAATTACTTATCATCAAAGCTAGTTTGATTTTTTTATTGCTCATATTCCAATCACTTTTTTAGGATAGTGCTCACTTAAATTTTAAATTTGTTCCTTTTTGCCGTGAAGTTCAAATGCTCTTGAATTAAAAATTAAAAAATACCCCGACCTTGACTGTCGATCTCATATGGGCTGCGTTCAGAGTGCTGGCCCGAACCGCCCGAGTGTCCCATTCGTGACACTGTAAAATTACTCCGGGCTTGACCCAAAAAGCTGTTACTCTGAAGCCCTCTTGGGCTGTTCGGGAAAAAACAACATGGCAGACAGAAGAGCAGAGAGTAACGCGCCGGTCAATGTAGGAACAATCCTGCATCTGCTCCTATATTTTGGCACATAATGATACCATTCTTACATTTGGCAACAAGCATTGTTCCTGTACCGTCATGGTTGAGCGTGGGGTCGTAATAGCTTATCAAATTTAATGAGAAATATGTTATTTTAAATGAAGGAATTTACGATGAAATATGCCTAACACAGTAAGTGAAGCATTTCATTGATCTCGCATATCTGTTAGGATTGTTCCTACATTGACCGATTTTCACGGAAATATCCTTTCAGACTCATCACAGCAAATAGCCGTGCGTACTTTTGACATTGTATGTGTATTTTCAAGATTTTGTTTCCATTCACTCTTCCGAAATCCTAGCCCCCCTCCCTCCCCCAGACGAAAGAGCAATAAATTTCAGCCAATGAGCATCATCCTTTGCGAAATGCCCAAACACGTGACCTATCTGCCCAGCTAACTTTCCTGGGCTATTTGTGCTTTCGCCCGAGTGACTCAGGCGGCTACTCTGGACAGCATTTGAGGCTTTCGGGCTTTCCCAATGGCGGCTCTGAACGCTTTGTCAAGAACCCGAGCTTCCCGGGCAGCTCGGGCCAGCACTCTGAACGCGCCCATTAAGGCTGCGTTCAGAGTATTCGCCCGGGCCGCCCGGGCGTTTAAGCGGTGACGTCATAAATAACTTCCCGGGCCGAGCCCGGGAAGTTGTGGTCTGGACAGCACTTGTGAGATTCGGGAAGAAACAACATGGCGGACACAACAGCAGAAAGTCACGCGCCGGTCAATGCAGGAACAATCCTGCATTTGCTCCTATATTTTGGCCCAAAATATACCATTCTTTACCTTGGCGACAATTATTGTTCATCTACCGTCATGGTTGAGCGTGGAATCGAAATGACTTATCAAATTTAATGAGAAATATGTTATTTTAAGTGAAGGAATTTACGATGAAATTGGCCTAACAGTAAGTAAAGAATTTCATCGATCTTGCTTATCTGACAGGATTGTTCCAGCAATGACCGATTCTTAAGGGAATATATCCTTTCAGATTCATCACAGCAAATAGCGTGCGTATTTTTGACCCCATTGTGTGTGTATTTTCAAGATTTTGTTTCAGTCACCCTTCGTAAATCCTAGCAGACGAAAGAGCAATAAATTTCAGCCAATGAGCATCATCCTTTGCTAAACGCCCAAGCACGTGACTTATCTGACCAGCTAAATTTCCTGGGCTGCTTGTGCTTGAGCCCGGGAAGCTCGGGCGCTTACTCTGGACAGCATTTGGGAAGTTCGGACTTTCCAAATGGCAGGTCTGAACGCTGTGGGAAGAACCCGGGAAGCTCGGGCGCGTACTCTGACGCGCCCTAAAACAAACTTTACTGGCCAAAGAACATTTTGAATTTAAATATATTTAATTGTTTTCGAGAGGACATGGCAAACACGGAAAATTAAAGACAATCCTCACTATTAAATGTGCTAGTCGCAAAAGCAGAATAAAGAGGGGGAAAATCCTTTTAAAAACTTGAAGCTAAAATGAATTATAAGCAATTTAATTGTAATTGTTCACAAATAGGAAATGGCAACAGATAAAAATTTTAAATCATCGAGTTTTCTTTTCTTGTCGGTGAACAATAACATTGGTTTCTAATCACATGAAAAAGGGTTAGTCGCATTTGCTAAAAAACGTTATAATTGAAGTTCTATGTAACATGGAAGTTCCAAGCACATTCTATCAAACGCAGAAAAGAAGTTATCTTTATTTTGCTACAATTGTTTTACAGTTTCAAGAGGACATTTTGCTTACAAATATTTTTTTTTATAATTCGGGCCCTGAATTAAGGCAAAATTTTTTTTTTTTTTTTTTTTTTTTTTTTTTTTTTTTTTTTTTTTTTTTTTTAGAGCACTTCTTTTAAAATTGGTTGCTTTGGTCAAACCCATTGAGAGTTGTGATCTCCTGTTGAATTGTTTTTTATATTTAAAATTCGCTAACGATTTAAATTCTGAAATAATGTACTTTAAAATTTTAAGTGCTTTGAGAATAGTTGGAAATTACTTTCGAAACAATTGGAAAAAAATCCATTGAATACAAATATTTTCTTCAAAAAATCTTGGTTTATAGTTTTTATCTTGAACGTATAAAGCTAAAACTCAGGGACACAGTTAAATATTTATAATATATTCTCAGTTCCCAAGAGTTTAAAAAAGGGATTACCTTTCGAAAGAGGATACGGGGAGGGCGACTGAATGGCAAATGAACCCTCAAGATTTCATTATAATTCTAAAAACTTTTCAAGTTAAATACGAATACATTAGTTTATAAAAGAATTAGAAGGGAAATGATTCCTTGCTCATAGCCATTAGGATGAAACGCCGATGAAAATAAGTTGAAGATTTTGCGTTAGTTTTTAAACCCCGACGCAACAAGGAAGGGGTTATTAGTTTGATGTATCTGTGTAACTGTCTGTAGCACTCTAGCGCCTAAACGGATGTACCGATTTTGATTTCTTTTTCTGTTAGAAAGGAGAGTTGATTGAGAGTCTTCTCAGGTCACTTCTTCGGATGACATTTATTTATGAAGAGATCAATTAAAAACCTTTAAAACGTTTTTCGCTATTTTGAAGTGATAACATACTTGTGCAAAACAATAGTGCCAAAAGAAAGAGAAATTATTTTGGCGAATGATAGAATATGTTTGGAGCTTCCATATAACATAGCACTCGAACTATAACGTTTTTTAGCAAATGTGGCGAAGCCTTTATTCACGTGATTGGAAACCGATGTCATTGTTGGCCAACAAGGAAAGAAAACTCGATGATTTAAAATGTTTATTTGTGTTCAGTTTCTATTTGTTAACAACTGAAATACTTGTAATTGATTCAAGTACAAGGATTTTCAACTTTCCCTCTTTATTCTGCTTTTGCGACTAGTAAATTTTACAAGTGAGGATTATCTTTTTTCTTTCCGTGTTTACAATTTCCTCTAGAAAACAATTAAATATATTTAAATCTGAAATAAATAATTTTTATTTGATCATTTTTCATTTAACTTCAGGTAGACCAATAAAGTTCGTTTTAGTTTGAGTTCAGCAATCACGGCTGTTTTTTTTAATTTTTAATTTAATTTTAGTACTTGTTAAATAAACGATTAAAAAACTCCTGAACCTCTTATGCACATTAATTGATTACAAACTGTTCTTAAAACTTGTAGTTATACTTCGTTAAAAAATGGATTTATCGTATAAATTTGACTAGTTGATCATGATGTTTTCCCTTAAGTAAGCGACACTCCCCCGACTTCCCCCTATTTTTCCGCCGTGTGATCTCCGCTTAGTATCAGAGTATTCCCATTTCAACGTACCATTCGAATAATTTTATTCTTAAAAAAGTTATCGGTCCTTTAGTAACAACTATCCACTGTACTAAGCAAGAAAATGTTTTCAAAAAATATCTATCTATTAAACTGAAAGTGGTAACAGTGGCATTGTCCTTTTTTATAAGTAACAAATTTAATTTAGTTACCTAGGACGTAAAAATTGTAAAACTTTTAATGAAATCAACTAATAAAATAGTTTTAGCTGTTACAATCAAATGGTGCAGAAGAAAGATGTAAAAGTTGCATAGGTTTTCATGGAAGCTACAAAAATAGTTTTTAGTTGTAATACTTAAAAGGGACAGAAAAAATAATAAAATATTTTGTAATACCAAAATATTTCTGAGAGTGACAATAAATGTGAGCTAACTCAAATAATTTGACTTACTGCTTACTACGATGCATAAATTTATTCATTCTGTATTCTATTCTATTTCGTAGTCGACGCTATTAATTTTTACTCTATCACGTTCAAACTGTTCGAAAGAATAAATTGTATGTGAAATGGTGAAGCGATATCATACCACGTACTGTTTATTTCATAGGTCAACAACTACTCTAGTGTGTTGGAAGTTATAGGTTTTCCGAACATAAAAGATCGCATTTCGATGTACATTTCAAATACTTCTAAATATGAATTCTTTCGACATGCAGAGATTGAAAAGCAGGTTGACAGTGGGTTTGTATTGACTAGTTAGGATCTCAACCATATTCTATAGGATATGCTGCTATTTTGCTTCAGATGTTTAAAGACAGTCAGAAAATAAAATGCTTTCAATGTTTGCTACAGCAAAATACTTTGTTAAGACATTATTCAATTCAATACTTAGTTTTATTAAAATATCCATATTTCACTGAATGCATGTTTTAACGGAAATTGCATTCAATATATAGAAAATGCAGACAGAAATGGTAGCAACAATTTCACTCATCCTTTTGTTTCGGAAAATATGCTTTATAATACAATGAGACTCAGAATTTTATGCATGAAAACTGAACGAGAGTTTTGATTTGAGAAAATGTACATTAAAATCTAGTTTTAGAAAAAATCATCTGCAATTTGATCGTGAAATGCTCATTAATGTATATGTTACTGGCAACATTTGAAATCCTGCATTCTATTGAATGCCTAGACATTGCATGAAGGCATTTATTAATATATGGAACATATCGCCATTTCTATATTAGCTACCTGTTTTTTGGCACTCTTAGCTTCAACAAGAGTTATAAAATGACAAGAAATAAAATGAATAATTGAAATTTAAAATGAAAAAGACACGTACCCTTTTTAATAATAAAAAAGGATAAATATCCAAATTAATATGAAAACAAAGTAAAATCCCATTGAAACGAGAATGTTTTCACTCTACAGCATTTAGCTAGTGTCAGCCATCTTTGAAGCCCTGTTATGACTCAAAAAACGAAAATACTAGAAAATCATTCCTGGATCTATATGATTTGAAGTTTCAAAAATAAACTTAGTACCTTGTATCCTTTCAAAAAAGATTTTTTTTCAGAATGTGAAATGTCCCGTTTTCCATAGAATGATCCGTACTTAGGGAAAATATGTAATAGTGCCCATGCATCAACTTTGTGTAACAATACCCAGCATTATATACAAGGCCTAGATATTCTGTGGAATGCCTATGACTCATTTTTTGCCGATAACATATATACACACAGGGTGTTCGAAAAATGAAATGTGAGGCCAAAAATTAAAAGCGATGAGAGAAAACAAATAGAAAAGTATTTATAGTATAATACATGTCCGGGTACCGCACGTAAAGGTGGTAGAGGGCACTGTGTAGAACTACTGGATGTATGCAGGGTACGCTTATGTTATGTACGTCGTTCCATGCTACTAATCAGAGATATATCATTGAAAGCCAGCAGTTTGTAGAAGTTTTACTTTTACTTCCTTTACTTTTATTTCCCTTACTGTTCTCATTTTCAGCCAAGCTCGCTTATTAGAATATCGGTTGAAAGAATATCCCGCTTAATATAATATATTTTCAATGTACCAAACCGCTGTAATGCATTATTTTCATCCCGGATAATGGAATATCCCGCCTATGAGAATATTTTTTCGTGGCAAAATAACTATTCCATGAAGCGGGCTCGTCTGTATTTGACTCCCTAAGAAGTCTCCAATCCAATAAAAATGCCAAACAGTATTTTCATGGCTAGAAAAAATTCTAATTATATTTCTGCGTGTATTACAACTCTGCACGAGGGGACGGATACGAGAGAGGGGCTATAAGATTTATGGTACTCTCCCTAGGGGTAAATTTTCCATATTGAAGTTTAAAAAAAAAGTATTTTTAGGCCATCTTTGATGTTAGGAGAAAGAAGGGTTTAGGAGTAGGGAAGGGAGCTTCAAAATAGATGTCTGAAACATATGTTGTCAACATTTGGAAACTAGAATATGTAGTAAAAGGTATGTAATAAAAATCAACCCCCTTAAACATTTCTGGATCCACCATTGTCTGCATGCTGGATAAAATCACGTGGACGGCTACCCCGTATTTTCTCCTTGCTTTGGTTGCCCTACACAGCGCCCTCATCAAACTTTGCATCGAGTATCTGGGCACCACTGTGAATGGTTTCATTTTCATTCCCTCTAATCTATCCCTGTCAAAGTTTGACCAGACATATACCGATCAGCTTGTAGAGATTAAAAAATACATCGATAGCACTTATGTAAAACTAAGTCATAAAGTTAAATTTATGACAAACAACACAAATCAATTTACTACCATTTCGTTAAAAAATGCACACGATTCTAGATATTCACTGTCACACATATTACATCTTTTAAAAACATTCATGAAAGTTTTCGGAACACAAAAATAAGATTAAAAATATCATTCGTAATCGAGGAAATTCTCTCAACTCTCTCTTCACTTTTCACAAGTATCACAGTAGTAATCATTATTGAATGATCCAAGTCCCAGCCTCAGATCGTTTTAAAATAGTTAATAAAATAAATTAGTGTCATAATCTTTGGGTTTAGGATACAGCTATACTAATGGAATTGATCGATCGCTGTAACTCAGCCCTTGTAACATTCTTTAAGAAATGTCATGATTCAGTTTGGATGTGACATGTTACGTGGGTACTCCAAGTGTATATTACAAATAAGTTGCCATCGTAAGTTATACTTGGGACGCTGATATTTCGTCAAAAGGTCTTGAAATAATTGGTATTTCGATGTAAGTTGCACACATAGTGTCTGCGGTCATATGATTTGGCGTCACACCCAGTCTAGCATGTGATGCGCAGCTGATTGCGCTCGTCCGACGAACCACCTGTGGCTTGTGGGGCAGAAGAGTGCCCCTCAGTTGAGGAAACGCGTTCTCTAAAATTCGAATGGATGCCACACGAAATTCCGCACTGCGGTACCCGTATATCCAGGGATCGGTGGCAGCACTCGCGATGCACATCAGACCGAGGTAGAACACAGTCTGTCCACTCAATGCACTCGAAAAAGTGGCAGCCAGCTGGAATGGCATCCACGTGGCACAAAAGAGTCCCACCGTCACTGCCAGGGTGCGCCCATAGCGCGGGCCGGACAGTGGATGCTGCCTGAAGGACAGTTCAGCGGAAAATATTGCTCGCGCATGAGATCTTGCCACTGCGTACACGTAACCGTAGCTGCCGATGAGGAGTGATGCGCACGGAACGAAGAGAACGCAGAAGAGGAAGACACGAGATGGCCACAGGACCACTTCCGTGAAAGAGCACGATTGGGTGTCGGGGGAGGTCCCGCCCTTAGCGGAATACCAGTAAAGGAAGGGGAATGACGACAGCAGGAGGGAGTATATCCAGAAGAGGGCGACGTACCGCACGACAGAGCCGTGCGTGATGATGTTGTTATACCTCAGGGGGGAGGCGAGGCTCGTGCATCGGTCCACGGCCACCGCCGTCGCGCTCAGAAGACTCACAGAGCACAGCAGGATGAAGAGGCAGTAGGGAAGGAGGCAGAGAGCTGCGCATCGAACTTGAGCTCTAGAAACCTCGAAATAGAGTCCCGGCGGCAGCAAGAGTCCCAGCCCGAAATCCGCCGAAGCCAGGGAAGCCACGAAGTAGTTGCTGGGGTTCCTCAGACGTTTGAAGCGGTAGACGGCCATCAGGAGGAGGGCGTTCCCGCAGACGATGAGAGCGGATAGCAGGAAGACGACCAGGACAGCCAGGCCCAGGTGGGCGGTGCCGGCCCAGTGCCCCGGCTCCGCCCCCTGGGGTGGTAGCGCCCATTCCATCACGTCTGCCGCATGGGGCGGGGCGGGGCTGGTAATCCCGCCAGGGTCAGAAGGAGGGTCGAGCTGAGGATCGCCGATGGACAAGCTGATGTTGACACGAGGAATCATAGCCACATTTCCTTCCGATGTGAATCCTAAGGAAATGAGAAACAGCATTAAATGTTTGTAGATCATTTGACTTGTACAGTAAGTTAAAAATAACATACAATGGAGGAATCACTCTGCTAAAACTACAGGTTGCACAAGAACCTTTAAGGGTGAAACGATGTAGCACCAGCATGAACCCCTGAGGGGTGCCACTTGATTCTCTTTGGCACCCTTGAAGGTGCCATTTGGCTCCATGTGGCACTTATGGATGTCTTATGGCACCTCAAGGAGCCAAATGGTACCTTCGAAGGTGCCATAGAGAGTCAAGTGTCATCCTTCAGGGGTTGCCGCTAGTGCTACAACGCTTCATCCTTAAAGATGCATCGTGCACCCTGTACTTTTAAAAGTGTAGAGAAGTAAGTATGGTCACCGAAAAATGAATATAGAAGTGTAACACTTTGAAATAAAGAATACTTGGATGTAAGGAAAGCTGTGTAATGGAAGGGTGATCAGCAATTTTGTTATACGCTATAAAAAGAAATAAAGTTATAGAGAGAGTAACGCTATGTCCGGGAACCCAGTGTTTTAAGTCATTTGATAGCATTTACCTGAAAGTTATGGTGCAAAAACAGGTTTGTTTCACCAGTTTCAAACAGACCATTTGCCGAATTAGACTTACGTGATATAGGATCTTGTGGTCTCTACTTTTTTTAGCCAAAGCATTTGACTTGCTCCCCTCAGGTACCAACTCTATTGTATGATCAGTAGAATCAGCTTTGTTTGTTGACAAATGTTGTAGGATTATCTTCGAAATATTTCGTTTGATGGTGAGAGTAGGAGATATAATGTAGAAGTATTGGTTTAGCAGTATGATTATTGAACTGAAAAATAAAACCAACTGAGCAATAACTATACATCTATGTACAAAGCCATCAGTTAACGAAGTCTTTGAACTTCACTTTCTTCTTGAGAAAGTCGGAATCATGAGGGATGTTGAAAAATCCAATTTGAAAAAGCTTTTCGTTCAAAGGATTTCTCTGCGAAACGTTACCTGAGAAGTGATGTCACAGGGAACAATCCGATACCGGTATTATTGTGCATGGTTTGTTGTATTGTCCAACCTCGAAAGTCGTGCCTATCACCGCTGAACGGTTCTATTTCAAGAAGGGGCGACTGCATAAGAAAGTGCACCATGCATAAAAGTGCATTTCTGCTTAGTACGATATTATTTTAGTTTTCTGAAACTAATAAAAAAAGGGGAATAAATTAAGAAAGGAAAAAAACATCAGTGCAAACCAACGCGACAAATAAACGAACCCAACGAAAAACAAAACAAAGCAAAATCTTCTCACACATCTTATCTCTCTTATCACCATTACCCGTTTTTGAATAAATCAGTAGAGGGCCAAGGATGCGCAAAAATGCATCCTAGGCAGTTCTAGTTCGGCAGAAAAAATATCATACAGTAGGTCCCTATGAGCGAATTTATCAAAATACGTTGATTCTTTGGTATTTTAAGGTATGAAAGTGCAAAGAAGTCCTTTTACTGGTGCAAGCATCATCTACACATCACGATTTTCTTGAAGGAAAATAAAGAAAAAGAAAAAGCTGAAGACAAGGTTGATTTGGACACAAGAGAAGTATCAGAGCAGTTGCTTTTAGATAGAAAAATAAAGGAAAAAATGCAATAAAATAAACATTTCATTTTAACTGGATTACGTACTTAACTTATATTTGGTTCGTTTTGATCGCGCCGTAAGTGTGAGCGGAAAACATCAAGAGTTCAAAGAGTTCTGTTGGGTAGAATTTATTTAGAACATTGCGTGAACCTCAGTCAATGAGAATGTCCAATCAACCTCGTACTCAACTCAAAAAAAAAAAAAAAAAAAAATCGAAGCTCTACTTGGCATGATTATTTTACTTGTGATCAGGGTTCGTCAAAGCGAGCCGCGCTAGAAAAACCCTCTATGTCTCGGAAAAGTGGGTTTTTTCAAAATTTATTACATATTGAAACAATTATTTCAGAAACAAATTAAACACAGTGAACTCTCACTTATACACAGCCTCATTTATGCGCTTTTTTCACTTAGGATCCGACTAAAAGGTCCAAAACCAAAAGGTCCACGAACAGAAGATCCATGTCCAAAAGGTCCGCGGGATAGAAGGTCCACGAGACAGAAGGTTTTAAATAGTCCCAACATATTTCATAGCAATATAATGCTAGAATCATTCGTTTTTGCTTCGCGTCGCTCTAAAGATAAATACCGTAAAATGGGGTGTATAGGAACAGCGGGGTCAATCGGAACAAAACTTCCCGACCGTGCAAAGAAATTCTTCATAAATATAATATTGGGTATTTTTCGCCATGAATTTTTTTTTAGAAAGGTAAGATCATAGGAAGTAGGAAAAAATTACTTTTGTCAATCTGGCAACGCTACTGGCTTCTAATTAGGGCTGCACGTGGAATGCTAGAAAACATCACATTTTCATAGACTGCAAAACTTCATATGCAAGAACAAACCTTCTTATATTTGAAAACTAAGAGTGGTATGTTTCAATTATACATGTATCTGAACAACAGAATACCAAATTATAATTTACATTCTTTATAAATTGTGTCATCAAAATGAAGAATTCTGAAAAATGCCGTAGGGAAAAAAGTTGCGGGGTGAATCGGAACACTTAGTTCTGTTGTTCTAATTCAAACTTATTTGAAGGAAACTGTCTGAAAAATCAAGATTCTAACCCCAATTCTTCTAATCAAGAATAAGACAAGGATTTATTTCTGTTTATCCCTTCTCGTGAGCAACTAAATCTTAGAATGACAAAAAAATGCAGATTTCAAAAGATTTTCTCCAGGAGACTTCTTTTTACTTAAAATACGAGAGGGAAAGTCACATAGACTTTATGTAGTAAAAGTCCAGCACACACACAGTGATGAATAAGCGAAAAAATCTTTCAGGACAATCCCCGAAACCCAGAGATTTTAAGAAACTAAAGAAAAGGCAGAGTTCATCCCAGGAGATGCTATGAAAAAACTTAAGCCAAGTCACAATTGCTAGTTTTAAGGACAAGTACATATTTGTGGACGACATGAGTGACTTCCATTCATGTTAAATCTTTGTATTTTAATTCAAAAGCATTTCTTAAAATTAATTTTAATTTTTTATAAGTTCAAAATTATTTTGAATTTTGACAAATTATAAACGTTTACTGGTATTGAAATTATACATTTATTTGACAGTAATTATCTGTTCTTATTCTCCCCCATCAATATTACTCATGTTTGTGAGACCTATTACAGGTTAAATTGAAAAAAATAAAAATTTTAACATGTGTTCCGATTGACCCCTATCTGCGGGGTGATTCGGAACACCCCTAAATTCCTATATATATGAATAATAACTGTTCGAAATGTTTTGTCTTTGCTTGGAGTATCAAAAGTAAAGCAAGACCGAAGTTTTTACCCAAAAAATCAAATTAAAAAAAATCTTTTAACTGCTTTTTTTACAATTAAAGCTGAAAAGTGTTCCGATTTACCCCATTTTACGGTACTTCACTTATGCGCCCAATTTTCAATAAAATGTAAAAAATTTAAGTTATATTCTTTAAAAAATAAGAATTTTTCTTCGCTTTCCTCTTTAATCTTTCGTTTTTATTGCTAACGAAAGGCATTTTTCTCGCATGAACTAGAGTTCGGAGAGGGGCAATTATCTATTATGCATCGTTTTAAACGGAACAGTTTGTACTTAGGTATGCTACATTTTTTGTTTCTCTTTATCATTGTAGTTCCGTTACAGTAATTGCCAAACCGTAGAAATATTGCCTTTTTCCATAGAAACATTCTTATTCATTGTCTCATTAGAACTTATGTTGCGTTTTAGTCCTTTAAATAGGCTTTTTCACTTATACGTCTCTCTCACTTATGCGCCTTTTTCTGTTGGTCTCTTGGGAAGTGAGAATTCACTGTATTAAGAATATTTTAATCCAAACTAAGCCTAGAAACTGGTGTTGATCAATTTAGTTAAAATATTTAGTTTGTTATAATATTTAGTGTTGGTCAGTATGAAGGAAATTGCCATTATCCTTTCTGGAGGTTTATTAGGTTGTAAAAATAAAACTGCAAGTGAATTTCTCTTATTTGGTTTTTTAAGTACTTAAAAGATCAAAAATAGTAATAATTACTTCAATCTATAAATTCGATTCAGTATCAATTTAAAGTATAATATCAATTTGAAAATTCAATATTACAATGCTTTTCCTAAATTTGTAGAAGAAGTTTTTTTAGGAGGTCGCTGTGGCCTCTCTTCAGGGCTCCCCTGATCTTATGAAATGTAAAAGTAGGCTTACAATGTTCGAATAGAGAATAGTACCTGGGGACCGAGCCCAACTCGGTTAAAAAAAAGAGGTTTGTATACTCGTGTTTTTTTTCTAAAGTTCGAAGTACTTATTTAGATAAACTTGAAAAGCACTTTTAAGCCCTTAGCAGCAATTGCGCATTTAAAACAGCTGTACTTTATTTGAAAAAAACACAACCTTATTTGGACAAGACATCATCATCACAACCTTATTTAAACGATACGCACTGTAAAATTACACCACAATAACTTTATTTTGATTGATCTCTTTATCATTTTTTCATTTCATTTCATTTCATTTGGCGCCGAAAGCGCGGGAGAGGTTGGTGAGAATGGATACAGAGTCCCTTTTCTCCAGTAGGCCTTTAACATTTCAAAAACAATAACAATTCTAACGTGTTGGCAAAACTCGTTTGCCAAACACCGTAAAAGTTTAAATTTACGCTGATGTGACTAAATATTAAACCCATTGTTATAATCAAACGTGGTTGCTATGAAACAGTAACAATGATAGTAATCATAAAGAAAATGATGAAAGAAAGCTTCTCAAACTTTAAATGAAGGCACAAAAAACGGGTTTTTTTTGTTGTAACTTGCGTTTTCACGCCGATGTAGATGAACTCAAAAATCAAAACTTTATCTAAATATAAAATTTTATCAAAATCGTTAGAGCCGTTTTCTAGATCCACTGCTCGACATTGAAAATGCAACACCAAGAAGGAGTGGTCAGAAATTCATGCAAATTTTACCGTAGACGCACGTCACTGAGTTATGCAAATGATATGAAATGCGCATCAGCTCTCCGACGCACGTGAAGTAAGATATAAGAGAATGAAGTTGAAAAGTTGGCTATGTTCATGTTGGTTTTTCTGCCAGACTAATTATCGGAGAAATTTGGTTTTTGTCTCGAAGGATACGTGTGATAGGAGGAAATGCCACGTCGTCCTCAACGAAGACACTTCCAGCATGTAGACGACTTTACAAGGGGTATGGTGATCGGACTGAGAAGGGGAGGTTGGTCCATACGTCAAATTGCAGCTGATACCCACATGGATGCAAGCACTGTGCATCGGCTGTGTCGGAGATGGTTGGAAAGAGGAAATGTAGCCACATTGAGGGGTGCAGGTGCAGCCAGAGTGACGTCAGACCGCTTGGATCGACGGATTCACCGACAAGCTGTGGCGGACCCGCAAGTCACTTGTACGTCGATTCTGCAGCACGTGCAAGGTACCCTGGATGTTCCTGTGTCGACCAGAACCATTTCCCGTCGACTGGTTGCACGTGGCCTGCAATCACGCAAGTGCGCACGTGGCCTGCGCCCGCTAAGAAGACTGCCATTGACCTCACAGCACAGACTCCAACGTTTGGAATGGTGCCGGACCAGAGCGACGTGGATGGCAGAATGGCAAACCGTAGTGTTCTCAGATGAATCCCGCTTCTGTTTGTCCAGCGATAGTCATCGCATACGTGTGTGGCGTCGACGTGGAGAAAGATCGAATCCGGCAGTAACTGTGGAACGCCCCACAGCGCGACAACGTGGCATAATGGTTTGGGGCGCTATTGCATACAATTCCGTATCACCTCTAGTTCGTATTCGGGGCACTATGACGGCCCAACGATATGTAGATAATGTACTGCGGCCGGTGGCAATCCCCTACCTTCAGGGTCTGCCAAATACAATTTTTCAACAGGATAACGCCCGGCCTCACAGTGCTCGAATCAGCCAACATGTTCTACGAGGTGTACAGATGCTTTCCTGGCCACCATACTCTCCTGACTTGTCACCAATCGAACATGTGTGGGACGTGATTGGACGCCGTTTGCAGAACCTGTCACTGCCTCGTTCAGAGGACGAACTGTGGCAAATGGTTGAAAGGGAATGGAGTGCCATCCCTCAGGACACCATCCGCAGGCTTATTGACTCCATGCCAAGACGTGTTTCTTCGTGCATCGCTGTCCGCGGTGGTCCTACTTCTTACTGAACCGACGCCGTCCTCGCTCTAAATTTTGCTTATTTATTTTGAAATAAATATCACTTATTGTTCCATGCTGTCTCTGTCTTCTTACCAAATTTCATCAATTTCTGACCACTCCTTCTTGGTGTTGCATTTTCAATGTCGAGCAGTGTATATACAAGAATTGCTTGTTTAACGATATAAGATTAAAATGATTCTTGAAAAAACCGAAAAAAGATCAGGTTTTAGATCAAAAACCGAGGCGGGCTGGGTTTTTCAAAAAAAAAAAAAAAAGTTTTTTTTCAAACCCTGCTTGTGATCCTTCTGTGCCTTTACTTCTCCATCCAAAGACACTCTGGGGCGTCAGTGGCTCTGTGGTAGAAGCTTAGCTTCCTAAACTAGAAGATTTGTACTTGATTCCCACTTGTGTTATTTCTTACTCTTTGTGGTGTTAACCTTTTTTATGTTGTCTTGTATATTAATAAATAGCGAAGTCCACCCTCTCCCGTTCATGGCCCACATTCCTTCCTAGTGTTTACAAAGAACACGCCCAGAAGAACATCAGATACTCGAATGAAAAGGTTAAAAATTCCAACAAAGCTACAAAGTAAGCTGTTTCGAATTATTTTGGCTCTGGAAAGAAAAATTGTTTTCACCTTCGTTATGTTTCTTCATACTATCACTACATATAAAATACGTTTTTAACCCATTAATGCCCGACATTTTTTTTCCAAAGATATTTTGTATACTGGTTACAAACAGTGCTTAATGGACAGGAAAAATAATTAAAAAAAAATCATGCAAAAAATATTTTTTTTTATTAAGGAAAGAAAAATCGTCCCTTAAAAGTTACGATAGACCCCAGAGGGTACATACTTTTTTTACTAAAATTTTTTCTGCCTACGATATAATATTTAAAAAGACATTTTATAAGAAGAAATAAAATCAGCAATTAACATAAACTGGGAAGCTGGGAATAACTTTGAAAACTTAGCTTTTTTTCTTGAGATTGTGAACGATGTCATTTTTGATAAAGATCATATTAAAACTGTACAGAACACACTTTACAATGGTTATGTGCTGCAATCTGTTAATAACGAATTGAAACAATACCAAGGTACTAACTGAACACTATTATTTGGTTGAAATGTTCATTTTGGGGAAATTCAGACCCTTTTTTGGACCGTCCCTAAAAAGGGACGCTAGGCATTAATGGGTTAAGCAAAAATCATTAAAATGTAGTAACAGAATCAAGTAATTACACAAACTATCTTGCTCTGGAGAGAAAGTTACATAAACGACAAATTTTAATTATTAATTCTTTAGTTTTTCATTTTGACCAGTGGAACTAGAGAGTGGAAATGTTTATTAAGACATAAAACACGATTGCATTTTTGGTACAATTTCTGTGCTGAGAGAAAATCTAAAGAACATTATTTGCTACAATTTCTGTGCTGAGAGATAATCTAAAGAACATTATAAGGGTTTTTTTTCCGTCAAAAAAATGGCGTTAATTAGAAAAGGAAACTAAATGAAAAATCAACACTTAATAGAGAAGCACTCAACGATGTCTCAAAAATGTTAACGTTCCTTTGAAAAGAATGTTTTCGGTTTATAAGCTATTATTTCAAGAGAGAGGGAAAAAATACTTCGCCTTGATTGTCTGTACTACGTTAATTTCTCTTCTAAATTGCTCTGAATTTTTCCCAGCTTCAAATTGGACAACACAGGAATGAAACACTGACATTTTCAGCGGCGCATTTGGGTTAGTTAATTTAGTTATTAAATAACAATTAAGATTCCGAATGTTAGTGAAACGAGTACATTAAAACTATAAATGAGAGGTTATTTCTGAAAATTTGGAAAGATATTTCGACAAAAAAAGAAAACTTGTGCGTTGATTTGAATTTAATTGCTTAAAACAAATAGAAACTTCTTTAAAAACATAAGAGGGACGCAATATCTTCAAAATCATCATGAGACAATAGGCAGAATAAATAAGAAAAAATAATAAAGAATATTTTGTCTTAATTACTGTGCCTCATTGTTTCGTCGCTTTTTTAAAATGGAGAAAAAAATATTTTCTTGATGATGAGTTTGATAACCTAATAAACATAAGCAAAGATAAAATGAATAGTTTTTGAAAGGAATATTTTGAATAAACAATTGCAATAAAGTGTAAAAAATAGCTTAAAACCATTGCTTCAAACTAGAAAAAGTTACTAAAAAATTAGATGTGAAAAGTGGTGAATATTTACTAAATGGCTGTTTCTTTGGCACTTCAAAATGGTGTAGCAGGAAGACTTGGTAGATAATGAAGAAAATTTTAGAGTTACTTCAAACTTTGTTGAAATTGACTTTAAAATAATGATAATACATTTAAGAGAGAAAAGGCTCAGAAACACACTACACTGCAAAAAATAAGTTGTTGTTTTTACAGTATAATACTGAAACCAGGGGTTTCAGTTTAAAACTGTAAAATCGCAGTAATAAACTAAAACTAGCTATTTTACAGTTTCTTACTGTAAAAGTAGCAATTATAGTTTATTTTTGTAAAATTAACTGCTACAATTTATAACCCTAAAATGTAAAAACAACAGTGTAATACTGGCAGCAGAGGTTCCAGTTTAAAACTAAAATGCAGTTTATTACTGTAAACTAGCAATTTTATAGTTTGCTACTGTAAAATTAACAGTTTTACAGTTTATTACTGTAAAATTACTGTAGCAATAGCTATATCATACTGTAAAAACAACATTCATTTTTTACAGTGTGGTGCATTTCAATTATATAATGCAGTTGTTTATTAATCATTTACTTGGGGAGAAAAACAAAATCTATAACATGATGTAGTTTAAAATTCGGAAATTCAAATATAATTCGCGAAGACAACAACGAGTAACCAACAGCAATCTACACAAAACAACAGTAAATAACTCAGATATTTCGCTAACTTGAATCTCACCGTCCCATTTTCTGTTTAATAAAAGACGAGTCCATTCTATGTGTCGGGCAGAGAGAGAGAGAGAGAGAGAGATCCTCTTGTGACATCATACGGATCTTGCTTCGTTTTAGAGATGGGACATTTAAAAAATAAATTAAATATAAACTGTTGGGAAAATGAAAATATTTCCTGGCCCCATATTATTATTTTTTTGTTTATTCTGTCAACATCAGTGTCTAAAAGTAGTATATTTGACTGAAGTGAACACCCCTACCGTTTCCAACTTACAGTTGTTTCAAACTTTGTTGAAATTAGCTTTAAAAATAGTAATAATATATTTAAGAGAGATAAAGCTTAAAAGCACACTAGTTAACTTGAATAATTTAATGCAGTTTTTTATTAATTATTAACTTGGGGGAGCAAATCAGCATCTATAAAAAGACATAGTTCGGAAATCCAGAGATGATTTGAGAAGACAATGTCGAGTAATCAACAACAATCTACAACAACGAATAACTCAGATATTTCGCTAAATTGAATCTCACCGTCCCATTTTCCGTTTAATAAAAGATGAGTCCATCCGACGTGTCTCCCGGAGTTATGGAGCTCGGAATTATCCCGGATCAACCTCCTCCGGGATCGAAACGAGATTTAAGAACCGCTTAATGAGACGCCCGCAAAACGACTCCATCTCGGGTAAGAGGGCCCACGGGAGGGTCGCCAAATCGCTTTTGCCCGGGCACTCTTGCGTTGGTTGCCCTTGGCTGCAATGGCATCTGTAACCTAATTGCCGAGAGATGAAATGTTTGGAAAAATGTCCGGTAACTTTCTTGTTGTTGTGATGCTTGGGATGAGGAAAGGGGGGGGGGTAGTCACGGCGTGATTTGAGTCGGAGGAATTTGTGTTTGAATGGGTTAAGCATTTTGGACGGAGCATTGAATCGTCTCGTTTATGGAGACGTACTAGGCGACTATTTGTATAAACCTAGTGCTTAAAGTTGCTGTAAATGTGTAACTAGTGCTTACTTTATTGTGTATAAGGATTTGTTAGAGTAAAGGATAGTTGTTTAATGATGGTGGACTTTCAAAGCTAAGAGAGAGAGAGAGAGAGAGAGAGAGAGAGAGAGAGAGAGAGAGAGAGAGAGAGAGAGAGAGAGAGAGAGAGAGAGAGAGAGAGAGAGAGAGAGAGAGAGAGAGAGAGAGAAGAGAGAGAGAGAGAGAGAGAGAGAGAGAGAGAGAGAGAGGAGAGAGAGAGAGAGAGAGAGAGAGAGAGAGAGAGAGAGAGAGAGATTTAAAGCGATGTGCATTGTGCATTTTGAAGATCAGCACTTGGTGTTGAATATTTTTGGTGTTCATTAATGGAGATACACGAAAAAATCATAGTAATAATAATTTTTTGCAAAAAATGAAGAGTGAGAATCATCCATATAAGAGAGAGTTCAATATGAGTCCAAGTATTAACTTGGTTCTTAATGGAGACTCATACTCAACCAAAATACATAATTAATACTTTAAGTTACAGAAAAAAACTAGTACTGGAAATTGATATACATCATACATGATAGTGGGTAGTCGCGAATTAAGTGGGAGGAATTTGTGTTTAAATGGGGGAGACGGCAGCATTGAATCGTCTCGTTCATGGGAACATACTAGGCGATAATTTGTATATAACTAGTGCTTAGAGTTGCAGTAAATGGGTAACTAGTGCTTAGTTTATTGTGTTTAAGGATTTGCTAGAGTAAAAGATAGTTGTTTAACGATACTTGATTTTTAGAGCTAGGAGAGAGAGGGAAAGGGAAAAAGATGTGTATTTTGAAGATCAGCGCTTGGTGTCGTCGGTATTTAATAAGGGAGAGACACGTAAAAGTAATAGTCATAGTAATTTTTAGTAGAAAATAAATAGTAAGAATCATCTGTATGGGAGAGAGCGCAATATAATTCTAAATATTAAGTTGGTTTTATATGAAAACCCATACTCAAACACAATGTATAATTAATGAAAAAGTTACAGCAAAATTAGGGGCAAACCCAACTTGACAACGTCATAATGCTCTGATTTGGAACTGCGTAGCCTTCACAATGCTTCCAGGTTTGGTTTTTCCGAACTATAGTACTTACTTCATTGTGTTTAAGGGTCTATTAGTGTAAACGAGTTGTTTAACGTTACTGAGAAAGATAGAGATAGAAAGAAGAGAGAGAGAGAAAAGATAGAGGGCGACAGAAAGATAGAGAGATAGAGAGAAAGGTAGAAAGGAGAGAGATAAAGAGGAGAGAGAGATATAGAGGAGAGAGATATAAAAGGAGAGAGAGAAAAAAAAAGATAAGAAAGGATGCAGAGAGAAAGATGGAGAGGAGCGAAAGAGAAAAAAAAGATAGAAGAGAGGGAGAGATGTACATTGTGCATTTTAAAGCACAGCACTTGGGACACTTGTTGATATTTTAGATGAAGTACACGTGTGTGTGATGGGGGGGGGGGGGTGCGTGTGAGAGTCAGAGAAAGAGACTGAAAAAAAGAGAGAGAGAGAGAGAGATAACAAAACGTCACGCTTACATTAAGGTTATTCAGGAATTTTTAACCGAAAATATAGCAATGTAAAGATGCCGTACAATTGAAAGCAGAAAAATGGCGAGAGATAAAGAAGAAGATAGAAGAAGGAAGAATGTGTATTTATAAGAAGGAACAATAAACTGTATGGAAGAAAAAGTGGTATAATCTTTAGTTCATGAGGAGTAATTAATTAAGGGGTACACATTTTTAGTAGAATAGTTTAAGAAATGCGAGCTACGTGAAACCGCGATCTAAACGCATCCGTTTTTCGCTTCACATTTTTAGTCTGCTCTTGCATCCTAAAGTCTTACAATTTACAGTCACAATTCTTCTCTTACTATGCATATAAATGAATCTATTACAATTCTGTAACTTATTTAAAATTATCCAAGCTTTTCTATTTTAGTTGTACTATATTTGTTACTTTTTCACTTGATCAAATGAGGAAATCATAAAATATTCATTTATTATTACTTATGTACTTTGAGCAAAACATATACTTGGTTGATAATTAGTTTTATAGTTAAATTTTTTTTAAAGCAATATAATTCCAAATTTAGTTTTAATTAAAAATAAGGTAACTATTTTGAGAAAGAATCTGTTCAACACTAATGATTTCTGCTTTTTTCACTGCAGATGTATATGAGATGGAAATTTTTTTTTAATTCTGCGTTTTACTTTTAATTGAGAAAAGGAAAGAAAATAGGATGATGATGTATTCCAGAACTCCTGAAACATTTTCCGAAGTTTTTGTACAAGTAAAAATAAAGGAAGGCAGAAAGAAAAAAAGCTTTCTCATTTGCAAAAGTTTCATTTAGTTGTTTGCATTATGTGTGAATGCATTTATTAAGCTGTAGAAAACCTAATTAATTTAATGAAAACACAAGTTACTTTATTTCTCATTTTACATATACATTTTTTTCTACTTTTGTGAAAACGAAAAAAAATGTCATAATGTAAAAATCATACTAAATGCATTTGAAGGCAAAAAGTTTCACTGAAAAAATCTGGAGTTTTATGCAAAAAATAAAACTGGTTTAAACTTAACTTTTATGCTAGTAATTATATTTGGTTAGATAAATTATGTTAAATAACACTAAATCCAAAAGTCAGTACTGTTATCTGCTATTGAATTTTAAGGAAAATAACCGGCTATTTCAAGTTATTAAGTAACTGTATTAATCATTATTAAAAGGTACTGAAATTAGAAATACAATACAGTAAATTTATGGAATATAATTTTGAAAAGTTATGAAAGAAAATTCAATCTAATAGCTCGTTTAGCAGAGAGAGAGAGAAAAAAAATGTGTGATTCAGGAGCAAAAGTGCATATCATAAGAAAAATAAAGTTCGCTAAAGCTGCCTCGCTGCCTGTATCCAAAACATAATAGGATAACTTTTAGTATTAAATGAATGAATCTTTTATCTACATTTTGTTTAGAAAATCGATGTTTTTCAGTTTTATCAATACTAACAAAAGTTCAAGGGTGAGAAAAAAGGATTGCAGGAATTTTTTTATCAGTCTGACAGGTGTTCTTAGTTCTCATCGTACTTTCGAATCTCGGCAAAAATTTGTTGTTTCTTTCCAGATGTTTACGATCCAAAATAAAAAAACACCACTGCCAACAATATTTAAAAATTAAGATAAAGTCGCAAATTGTACATTCCTTCTGAAAGTTGTGGGCGTGAGAAATTTCATTACTATGTAATCTGAGTTAATCTAAGCAAAACAGCTGATTAGAAGAATTTGCGTAAACGAATAAGATTTCAAATGGGTATTGTTATCAATTGTAAGCTGATATTATTTGTTTTTTTGCGATATCTAGCAAAAAACATATAGGTTTTAGTATGAGTGGAAGCTCGGCGGGTACTTTTTAATGAATTTTTACCGTAAAGCTATAAGCATTTATGGTTTCGTAAAATACTTAACCACATTGTACAGAACATATTGTCGACATGAAGCCAAGCGTGATGGTTACATTTATAGAATTGGTTATTTTTGAATTTAACCTTTGTTAAAATTCAGAAAAAAGTAACTTGCAGGCACATTTAAGTTCTCCCAGGAGAAAAAAAAACATAGCCTGCGATTCAAATTGCCAAAGATTTTCATTCGGTGCATTTTTAACATCATAAATAAAAAGGGCTCATGAAACTGCGCTATGAAAGTAGGAAGAACCGGTTTCCGTTCAGGCCAATAAGCAGTTTCTCTCTCCAATGCTAATTCGCCTTGGCACTCTGGCGAAAAAACCACTAGCCTAGTACGTCACCGTCGCTTAAATTTCAAAATTTTTTAAAAATAAACCATTTGTCGTATCGGTATTCTTTTTTCGCCGATGATGATCATGTATGTTGTTCTATCATGTAAAAAAAAATAAATAAATAAATAAAAATTGAAAACTTCCCTATTCTATGCTAAATTTGAAGGTTTTTGACAGTTCGTAATAATTTTAGAGTAAAGTTCACCAATAGATTTCTCTTACATAGCGATTGCAATGAAATTAGATCAAATGATTTTTAAACATTTAACATACAGTGAACTCTCACTTATGGGCCGGCCCAAGGGACCAATAGAAAAAGGCGCATAAGTGAGAGAGACGTATAAGCGAACAAGCCTATTTACAGGACTAAAACGCAGCACAGGATCTAATGAGAGAAGTAATAAGAATGTTTCTATAGAAAAGGGACACATTACTATGGTTTGGAAATTACTGTAATGTAACTACAATGATAATGTGAGAACAAAACTTGTAGCATACCTAATTACAAAATGTTTCCTTTAAAACGATCTATAATAGGTAACTGTCCCACTACGAATTCTAGTTCATGCGGAAAAAATGCCTTCTGTGAGCAATAAAGGTGAAAGATTTAAGAGTAAAGTGAAGAAAAATGCTTATTTCTTAAAGAAAATAAAAAAAATTGAATTTTAGGGAAAATTCGGCGCATAAGTGAAATATTTATCTATAGAGCGACACATAAACGAATGATACTATCATTATTTTGCTATGGAATGTGCTGGGACCATTTAAAATCGTCGTATAAGTAAAAAAGGCGCATAAATGAGGCGGCGTATAAGTGAGAGTTCACTGTAGTTCCAGCTATTGTAACTTCACACATTTCACACACTCCAGGGTCCCCTGTACCTACTACAACTCGTGGTTTAACCGCGATAGGACCATGAAGAGCGCTCTATACTTTTTGAACCAGAACCAAGGGTCGAGCAAACACTTTTCCCAGCACCCTCAGAGGTATCATTTCACTTGTGGACTTTCTGAGTACGACATTTTTAACGTCCTCCAGCTACCATTAATCAAGACGGTGGATCTCTGAACGGCTGGGGATCGAACCCGGGTCCCCCTGGTCACGAGTCCGACGCCTTACCGATCAGGCCACCACAGCCCACTGTTACTGAAATAAAAAGTTTGGCTTAAACCTCTATAGGTGTCTCCACCAAAAAAAAAAAAAAAACTCAAATAATAAAGAGAATCTGTCAGTTTCATGAGTATCTGCATACTTGTGTGATAAAGTTTCTGTGATAAATCAATGTATGGTAATACAGATTATCAGAATGAAGACTGTATCAAAATAAAGGCAGCAGTATATTAAGTTTCACTTTATGCATAAGACTAAAATTATTTCATATCAATCAATTCTCACGCTGATAATTTATGTTTTAATTCAATTAAGGTTGGATTTACTAAGCTACTCACTTTCAAAAAGTTAATTGGCATGTGGGCTTTAAGCAACCCAGAGAACGTCTATCTGCACCTGAAGGTGAAAGGCGGTGCTTATTTTTTTTTTCAAAATCAAAGTTTAAAACTATCTCAGCTTGCCGTTAAAATTTTGAAGAGCAAATTTTTATTTTATAAGCCCAAAAATGACAAAACAGTTAAAATACGATCCTTCAGAAAGGAAAAATCTTCTTGTTAAAATATATTTAGTAGTTTAGTTCCTTATACCTTGCAGCTACAATTAGAAAGTTCATAAAGAAAGGATAACTTTTAAGAGATAATTTGAATTCCATGAAAATAACTATAAGAAACTAATAAAAGTGATTGGTAGTTGGTAGCATTGTAATTTTGAAATAACAGTCCAAGCGATACATTAAAGTTAAAACAAAACTGAATTCCGCCAAATAGTGAATATTATCAAAAACGTCATTTCAATTGATTCATTACATCCCAAATCTTTTAAGGAACTAAACAAGCAAAAATTGACGTCAATTAAGACACAGTTATCTACAAATCACAACAGAGAAATTTCTAGAATGCGTATCAAAATCGGAAAGGGAACCAGTGCACCTGTCCCGTCTCTAGAAGCAGAAGCTATAAAACTGAAGCCTCTTTACCAGCGACCTTACACTTTGCAGATTTCGCAGAGAGATATTCCACTGAAAACAAAATGCTGAAGGTTGCTCTCTTTCTTGGCCTGGTGGCCTGCGCCAGTTGCTTCTTCGTCTTCCCCAACTTCGGAAACTTTGTCCAAGTTAACGTCAACGACCAGGCCGTCATCGTTGCTGCCAACTATGGAGTAGGATATATGTCCAGGATGTGGATGGGAATCTACCACCACAGGTTGGCAAGGATCGTTGGAGCTTGGACTCAGGTAAGCTAACACAAATGTTTAGTAGAGCTTGGCTCTCTTGTTCCAAGATCGCTCTCTCTTGCAGTTTTGTACTGAAATCTTATACACCCTTTGGGGAGGGGGGTGTTTATTGATAAAAAACAAAAAGGATTAAAAATTTATGGTTAAGTAAAAACAATTTAGCATTAAAAATCTTTTTCAAACCGCTATTTTTACAAAGTAGTCTATAAACAACTTAAGAAAACTAAACTGCAAGCAAATTTAGCAGAACAGTTTTAACAGAACAATTCCTTAGAGTAGCTAATTTAAACTAGTAGGTTATTAGTTACTAGATGTTCTTACCTTATTGTTAAGGTTATCGCATCTTTTAACATGTCAACTAATCTTATTAGATTAAACCAAACAATAGTTGTAGTTAATTACTTAGAATCAAACTGAGAGTTGCCTGCTAGCCTGCACCAATTGCTTTTTCGTCTTCCTCAGCTTCGGAAACTTTGTCCAAGTTAATGTCAGTGACCAAGCCCTCATTGTTGCTGCGAACTATAGAGTAGGATACATGTCCAGGGTGTGGATGGGCATCTGCCACCACAGGTTGGCAAGGATCGTTGAAGCATGGACATTGGACACAGGTTTACGCCGGAATGTGTTGAGCTCAGAGACGGATGAAAGGAAGGGACGATACATACCTCCCATGAGGGAATCACTGCTGGTAATTTTTCAAGATTGAAGCTCAAAAAAGGCATTTTAAGACTATCTTTGATGCAAGCAGAAGGGAGATTTAGGGCTTTCCTCAGGATACGTTTTGCATTAGAAGTCCAAAAGCGTTATGATGTCAACATTTGTAAACCAAGATGTGAAGTCAAGGACACGTAAGGAAATCTATCGCCCTTCCTTGAAACATTTCTAGATTCGCCATTGGTAGAGCTTGGTTCTCCCATTCCAAGATTGCTCTCTCTGTTGCGGTTTTGTATTGAAATCTGACACACTCTGGGGTTTTTATTAATAAAAATCTATAAGGGTTAAAAATTTTCAGTCAAGTAAAAGCAATTTAGCGCTAAGAAGGATTTCCAAACCACTATTTCTACTAAGTAGTAAATAAACAACTTGAGAAAACTGAACGGAAAGAATATTTCTTGAAAGTTTTAGTTCAGTTAATTAGGATAGATAATTTAAAATAGTAGGTTATTAGCTTTTAGATGTTCTTCCCTTATTGTTTAAGTTATCGAATCTTTTAAAATATCATCATAATATAAATATCACATATATTTTCAATGACGTAAATTTTGTACTTAAAAAAATAAATAAAATAAAAGCTAAATAAATTCATATATATAAAAAAATAGTAGATATATATATATTTTTAAATTAAAATGCTTCCATAAAAGTTTAGAAGAAGCCTGAGAATTGGAAAATAAAATAAAAGGACTTTATCTTGACAAAATGTAAGTGTATTTTGCACACCATAATCGTGTCGTCCTAATAGTAAAGCTGTTTTAGTCCATTTATTTGAGATTCAAAGTTACAACTTATCGGATGCTGGGAAACCTGGAAATTGTTTCACGAACCAAGTTACAAGTTTTAGAAGGAATTTTAGATAAAAAAGGGAATTGATTTCTTTTCTCGTAAAAAATTCTGGATTTTGAAGACCATTTACTCTTGATCCGTAATCGGTATGTATTAGAAGCGTTAGCTAGGCACTCATTATATGAGTGACAAATAGTGGTCATTTAATGTATAGTTAAAGAATGTACAGAGAGAGAGAGACGGAGGATAAAATAATACGAACACTTGTGAAATAATAGAAAATCTTTATTAATAGGGGGTTGAACCACCTATTGACTGAAGTACAGAATTTAATGCGACTAGGGATAGATGTATAAAGCTCATGGATACTATTTAAAGGAATATAAAACCATTCCTTAAGAAGAAATGACTCTAATTCCAAAAGTCCGGATCGAAATGGAAATCGAAAATGACTTTTCGACTCTGAATTTTCCCATGAATGTTGCTTGAATATTCCTGTCCTGGAATATATCCCATAAATGTTGTTATTAACTTGTTTCATATAATTTCAATGTTGTCGCTCGTAACTTACTGCACTTACATGTCTTCCGTTCCTCTAAAGCTGCTAATATTTTTCATAAGTATATTCCTAACTTTTATTAAAGTATTCAGTTTTTTAGAGAAACTTGTATAAGGAAAACTTGTGTATTTATTCATGCTTATTTCTTGTAGATTGTAAATGGCTACATTTACTATAAGCTCGACCTCATTGCTGGAGTTACGACTTGCTTGAAGCAAAATGTTGCCTTCGACCTTCTGGGACAATGCCCCTTCCAAGAGGGATGGGTAAGTTTTTTAAGTTAGAATACAGTCTAGCCTGCTTAATAGAATAGCCATTTTTCCACGAAAAAATATTCTAATAAGCGGGATATTCCATTATCCGGGATCGAAATAACGCATTACAGCAATTTGGTACATCAAAAATGTATTGTATTAAGCGGGATATTCTTTTAACCGATATTCTATTAAGCGGGCTATACTGTAAATGTGAAAAATAGCTTCAGATAGCAAAAAGCAATATTATCTAAAAAATGCAATTGGATTGAATAATTCTTTTGCTTCAATTTTTCTTTATTGTCCACCAAACTTTGCTAATGTTTTACGCTATTTGATTTTTAACTCTGGTTTGACAACGGTTAAGATTATTATGGATTTTAGAATATGAAAACAATTAAAAAGAGGAAGAGGAAGTGAGGTTTTTTTAAGGTGGTGTATTGAAATATTTTGCACTATTTTTTTTTGAGCACGCTTCGCTCTAATATTTTTTTATTTTTATTTTTTATTTATTTTTACTTTAAGCACAACTGAGAGTTTATTTTTAGGATGGAGTATTGTTATGAAGTTTTATTGAGTTTACAGCAATGTTAATCGACGAATAATTCTAACAGCGAATTTATTAAGCACCTAGAAAGGCTGCAGGATAAGTTACAATAAAAAATAATAACTATGTAGCAATGATACCACATGAAAAATCATGTCAGCAATTATAAAATTGATTTATGCTTTTATTGAGTACCACAGGAGGGGGGGGGTCGTAAATGAATGTATTATTTGAGTGACTAGAAAGATTTTCCCCGGTGGTTTTACATGTTAAAAAAAGTTGTACAAAAAAAAAAAAAAGGAGAACACAAATGATTATAGTTGAGCAAAACAAATCTGACAGATTCGTAATTCTGTGAACTGCGTAGCTTTCACAATGCTGCCAGGTTTGATTTGTCCCAAATGTAGATTACATTTTTTTTTTATGAATAGAGATGCCTGTACTCTTGAAATTTTGAAAAAAACAATGCTTACCGTGGATGAGTAGAAGTCCTTATAAATTTTAAAGTGAAAAAACTAACTTATTTTTCTCAAGGATTTTATTGCAAGACAGTTACAAAAGAAAGCTCATAGTGTTTTCATTCACCTCTTTCTCCTTGATAGAAAATTCGATGAAGATTCTTAATAAGAGAAAAGAGATATAAGTATAAAATTAAGCAGAAATGAAAAGAAGTTATTTCCTTTTTTCTAAAGTTTATTGGTAAAAAAATAAAATACTGCCTTTCTGAGAACAGATGTTGATAGACACTTTTTAAACAAAATCGAGTTATTGTTACCAGGTGGCTTTTTTCTAACGTATTTTATTTAAATACAATGTTCTACGATAATTTGAAAGCGGAAAATATCTGTAAAAATTTTCTCATAAAGTGGCACTTGAATGGGGGAGTTTCCGAAATTTCAAAAGTATTTTTTTCTGAAAGAGAATATTTCAAAATATAGGAATTGACCATTTTTTTTTATTTTTTGACACCGTTATATATTTTTATGAATTATTTTAACCGGTGCGCAGATGCTATTCCGAAAAAAAAAACAAAACATCTGCGCATGACGTCAGTGATGCACGTAAGCGCGAAATCTAATTGGTTGTAGTGAGATGACGAAGGTTGTGACGTCACCGATTCCTGCGGTTGGACAACTCAAGTCAAGCAAAATGGTGTTATTATTGGAAAGAGAGCTGTTAGGTGCACCACTGACGTCACAAAAACCACGCCCCGTTTTCAAGGTAGGGTATTTAAAAAAAATAATAAAAAATAAACTGTTGGGAAAATTAAAGTATTTTCCGGGCCCATGTTATTTTTTTATATCATTCTATCAATTTCAGTTACAAAAAGTAGTACTTTTGACTGAAGGAAACTCCCCTATTATATGTGGCACAAGATTTTGACAATGCAATATCTTAGGTTGAGTTCGACTGCATATACCACTTTTGTGCTCATTACTGCAGAATACCAGTAGCCCGGCTAGCAGAGATGTATTACATCGCACCTCGTTATGTAGCTCATTCAAATACATCGTGCCTCGTTGTATCGCTCATTCAGATATACTGCGCTTTTTCTTTGTCAGTCTTTGAAAATAAAAAAAAAGGTCTTTGACTATTTTTTTGACAAGTAAAAAAAGGTATTTGTAAGAACTTTTTCCCTTTTTAAAATGTATGCATAGGTTTCCCATACATTTGGATTTGTATTAGTTTAAGCTGCAACTTTAAATTCGTATTCCATGATAAAGCAATAGACCGCTTTAGATGGCAAAAGGGGCAAAGCCCACAAGTACACCGCTGGGATTGGAATGGTGTAGAGGACTGTGAATAGAATGGTTCTACAGGTGCGTCGCGCTGAAAATTGATGTACTGTTCATTAAATAATAACCACTACAGGTGGTAAAAGGGGTGAAGCCATAAAGTATATCCCAGCAAAGGGAATGGCTCGGTGGACTGTGAACAGAATAGTTCTAGTTGTATACCAATGTGTATAACCAACCCGTCGCTGTCGGGCTGCATTAGTCTTGCAGACTTATTGATAAATCGACAAAAACGCTTCGTAATATTTAGTGTCAAAACTAGCTCAATCCATGAATTAAAAAAAGTTTTTCTTTTTCATAATTTAATATTTTTTTTGGTAAAACTATCATGAAACAAAGCGAATATTTATAGATGCAGCTCTAAACTTATGATTTCCATTCTTTCTAGGCTACCTACAAGCGTTGCTCTCTGTCTTTGGGTCGCCAAGAAAATGGCAACTTCGGTTCTCTCAGTAGCTGGGCATGCGTCACCATCCCCGCTGGTGACGTCACCTCGGTTGTTGCTTGAAATCCCTCTGCTCACAAGCGTCATCGCCTGAAAGTGCCATAATACAATCCACACAAAATAGATGACAACTCAAGTTATTGAGAAGAAATATTTGCTAATATCATGATAAATCTGGGCTGCTTTTTTGTTACGTATTTCTTACAATAAACCTTTTTGGCATTTTTCTAGAGGTTTCATTCTTGTTCAAACTTACATTATTGTATTAAGTACTTCAATGCAGCAGGTATTTACTGCAGTGGGAAGGTAAAGGGTAGTCTGCAAAAAATGAGTTTTTGAAATATTTGAAGAAACACCTTCTAGATCCCTCATTAACAACAGCGAAGGGTCGTAATCTGACGCGTTTTTTTTTCCGATCCAATTCAGCAATGATGTACAATAAAACTTCAATAGATGACAATAGTGCAAAAATAAATAAATAAATAAATAAATAAAATAAAAAAAAATAAATAAATAAATAAAAAAAAAATAAATGAGATAGAGCTTTACCTTCCCATGGCTCATACTCTGAATGTTTCCGAAAACATTTAAATATAATTCAACCGCGACGAGATGGCCGGTGTCAATCAAATGAGAAAACGAGTCCATTCCTTAAAATAGGTAGAATTTCTACCCATTCAAATTCCCCCATCAATTGTGAATCCCATTCCTCAATTTTCATCTGCGTATCACCCCTTCCTAAAAATGGACAATCCTGAAAAAAGGAGGAGTCATAGGCCATCTCTGCGAAGTTGAATTATAGTTGGTTACATTTGTTTGCCTGATAGTCCAAAGCCTGAGGCGACTCTCTCGTCCTTGTCTTTTCTTTGTGTGAATGCGTTGTTGTGCTGCTAAAGGTTGCCTACCCTATAAACGGGTCCCTGTGGCATGCATGTACTGTGGACTTCACAAAAAATTATGGTAGTTAAAAAAGTGAAGCAGCGCACCCCAAATTGCCAGCCTAGTTGGCGGAAAAGACAGCAACAACATTTATAGCCATTATCTACTTATATTAAAAACTGAGTATCTTTCTAACTATCTTTCTAACTATCTTTCTAACTATCTTTCTTTCTAACTATCTTTCTTTCTAACTATCTTTCTATGTCACGCTTCTTTCTCCTGAACGCCAATGAACTGAAAGTCGAACCAGGTACCGATAGATAGGTAATTTTTCAAGCTTCATTAGTTTCAATCTATATAATTATACGATTTTAATTAGCGAAGATATCAATTAATAAGTAGTCAAGTTTAAAGCGATTAAGCCTAATAAATGATTAAATATGAAATCCATTCTTGCATTGCAAAACGTGGTTGCCATGCCATGAAACAATAATAAAAATGAAAATGAGAATTTTGAATGAAGGCTTAACTAAATCAAACACGAAACTCATAAGCGGGCGACTTACATAGTATTTTTATCGCTAGCTACTTGTAATATTTTGAAACATTCATTTGTTGAAGAGCCATCTACTTATATTAAAAACTGAGTATCAATGTCTGCTTTTTCTCCTTTGAGCGAGCTGAACCAAGGGCGGATCCAGCTTCTGGTTAAGGAGGGGGTCATTTTCGGAAAGGGGGGGTCAAAGTGCAATTTTTGTGCAAAAATGGGGTGGTTTGGCAGTTTTTTCGTAAAATAAGTCCCAAAAATGCAATTTTTTGCTATATTTGGTCTATTAAGGGGGGGGGGGGGGGGTCATGATCCCCATGACCCCACTCTGGATCCGCGCCTGAGCTGAACTTACTGAAACTTTCCTCACCATCTTGAAGGCGCGAAGCATCTCAATAATTCGAATGATTTTTTTTATACAGGAAAAAAGTAAAGGCGTGAAGCGCCTGTTAGCGAGCCGCCTTGGCGGGGAGTAGTTTCTTGACATTTTCCTCACTACTTTCAGGGCACGAAGTGCCCGTGTAACGCCGGGCCACGTTCGTGGTACGTCTTGAAATCGAATGAACATTAAATTATATCAAATAAAAGTTAGAGAGGGGGGACGTTATGCATCAACATGCCGCAGGAAGCTAATCTAGCTGCCCTGGCAGCTAGTCTACTTATATTAAAAACTGAGTATCTTTCTAACTATCTTTCTAACTATCTTTCTAACTATCTTTCTTTCTAACTATCTTTCTTTCTAACTATCTTTCTATGTCACGCTTCTTTCTCCTTAACGCCAATGAAATGAAAGTCGAACCAGGTACCGATAGATAGGTAATTTTTCAAGCTTCATTAGTTTCAATCTATATAATTATACGATTTTAATTAGCGAAGATATCAATTAATAAGTAGTCAAGTTTAAAGCGATTAAGCCTGATAAATGATTAAATATGAAATCCATTCTTGCATTGCAAAACGTGGTTGCCATGCCATGAAACAATAATAAAAATGAAAATGAGAATTTTGAATGAAGGCTTAACTAAATCAAACACGAAACTCATAAGCGGGCGACTTACATAGTATTTTTATCGCTAGCTACTTGTAATATTTTGAAACATTCATTTGTTGAAGAGCCATCTACTTATATTAAAAACTGAGTATTAGGGATGCACCGATAAGCAAATTGGCCGATTACCGATTACCGATTAATCGGCTGTCGATAATCGGCCGATTAATCGGCTGAGCCGATTAATGATAAGGATAATTGTTTTTCTACTACCAATTTTGCCATCACTGTTTTTTATCTCTTATACAATTCCAAGTTTAGAAATAGAAAGTAATTTATTTCCGGGAGATGATTTTTTTTTCCAGTTTCCTAGTTTTCACAAAATAATTTCAATATTTTATCAAATTTCTTAGAACCAATTTTCATAGTAGTGTCAATAATATTATTAACACATTGTTAGTTGTGTCAATTGGAAATAAAAATTTATAAAAAAAAGGAGGGGAGGGGGAGTGTGTGGTGAACACTCCAATTTAGGAGTACTTCTAATTCATATATTTTAGTAATTAGTAGCAATTTAATTCAATACTTTTATTCTTTGAAAATTAGAGGTTATCTGAAAGCACTGTGCTAAGGGGAAAACTATCGCCACATGAAAATTGTTGCATCATTGTCTATGTATATCTATTCAAAGTAGGATAATTAATTTAAAAAAACTTTTTATCAATTGTGAGGATTATTATTATATTTTATAAAATTATTCATCATAGTTTCCTAGTGAAAGTATACTTTAAAGAATAATATCTAAAAAACATTTTTCAGCCGATTAATCGGCAAGATTTTGCCGATTATTAATAATCGGCAAAGTGGCCGATTATGGCCGATTAATCGGTACTGCCGATTAATCGGTGCATCCCTACTGAGTATCAATGTCTGCTTTTTCTCCTTTGAGCGAGCTGAACCAAGGGCGGATCCAGCTTCTGGTTAAGGAGGGGGTCATTTTCGGAAAGGGGGGGGTCAAAGTGCAATTTTTGTGCAAAAATGGGGTGGTTTGGCAGTTTTTTCGTAAAATAAGTCCCAAAAATGCAATTTTTTGCTATATTTGGTCGGTTAAGGGGGGGGGGGGGTCATGATCCCCATGACCCCACTCTGGATCCGCGCCTGAGCTGAACTTACTGAAACTTTCCTCACCATCTTGAAGGCGCGAAGCATCTCAATAATTCGAATGATTTTTTTTATACAGGAAAAAAGTAAAGGCGTGAAGCGCCTGTTAGCGAGCCGCCTTGGCGGGGAGTAGTTTCTTGACATTTTCCTCACTACTTTCAGGGCACGAAGTGCCCGTGCAACGCCGGGCCACGTTCGTGGTACGTCTTGAAATCGAATGAACATTAAATTATATCAAATAAAACTTCAGAATGAGGTAAAAGTTAGAGAGGGGGGGACGTTATGCATCAACATGCCGCAGGAAGCTAATCTAGCTGCCCTGGCAGCTAGTCTACTTATATTAAAAACTGAGTATCTAACTATCTTTCTATCTTTCTATGTCACGCTTATTTCTCCTGAACGCCAATGAACTGAAAGTCGAACCAGGTACCGATAGATAGGTAATTTTTCAGGCTTCATTAGTTTCAATCTATATGATTATACGATTTTAATTAGCGAAGATATCAATTAATAAGTAGTCAAGTTTAAAGCGATTAAGTCTAATAAATGATTAAACTTTCAAGACTTTTATTTCTTACCGTTGCCATTTTGAATAAAAACGTTAATTAAATTATTGAACTGTTTAAAACTCCAAGATATTTATTTCCTATCGTTGCCATTTTGAATTAAAACGTTAATTAAATTATTGAACTGTTTAAAATTCCAAGATATTTATTTCCTACCGTTGCCATTTTGAATTAAAACGTTAATTAAATTATTGAACTATTTAAAATTCCAAGATATTTATTTCTTTCCGTTGCGATTTTAAATTAAAACGTTAATTAAATTGAACTTTTTAAAATGAAAGAGTGTTATTTTTTTCCATTGTCATTTTGAATGCCTGTTATAACAAAGTTCTGATAATTGTTTTTATTCTAATTATTAATGACATATTTTTTCTCTGGTACCATTTTGAAAATGTGTTTTTAAATAAAATCGCAATTGCTGTTTTTAGAAGGGACTTTTTCTGGCTTCGATCCAAATATTAAAAGAACTTTTTCGTTTAGAATTTTGCAATTAATTTTACCGGAAGAAAGCGGTTTGGAAATAATTGTTTTTGGAAAGGAATTTTATTTGTTATTTAGGGAGAGTGCTAAGTATGCGCTACTTGACATCGTCTTTATTTTTGAGGAAGCATGTGCAAATAATTCGATTGATTCTTTGATGCAGGAAAGCTTTTTAGCGAGCCGCTTTAGCGGGGAGTAGTTTATTAAACTTTTCCTTGGTACTTTAAAGGCGAGCCGCCTTGGCGGCGAGTAGTGAATTGAAACTTTCCTCGCTACTGTAAAGGCGAGCCGCCTTGACGGCGAGTAAACTGTTTAAACTTTCCTCATTACTTTAAAGGCGAGCCGCCTTGGTGGCGAGTAGTTTTCTCAAATTCACTACATTACAGCCCGTGCAACGCCGGGCCACGCAGCTAGTAATAACAATAAAATGCGTTAAAATTTTGTATCAATCCCCCTCCTGAGATATGTGTTAGTACAAACGAAGATATGCGCTAGCCCTATATTTGACTCTTTGACATAAATTTATCAAAGGATTGGCGTATGTATTAACACTAAACATAAAAAATTTGATTGAAAATGCAATACATTTAATGGACTAAAACGATTATTTGTGAAAAACTGGCGCATAAAAAGTATCTTGGGTAAACAATGTTTAGTGCATAACTTTTCTTTCGTATATTAAAGCATTTGGCTTATAGAATTACTGCATTTTAACCTTCAGGAGAAAGTGGTTATCAAAAATGGGTCATTTTTCAAGAAAATGAGATGGAAAGTACGGCTTTAGAAAGATTTTAGTGATGGATGTGACATGTGACTCATCCTGACTTGCCTTTAACTTCAGCAATCAGTGGATTTTTATTTTTATTTTTTGCTTTCGAGAAAATCTCAAATGTGAAATACAGACATTTTTTAAAAATTGCTAACGGTTATTAATATAGACTAGGTGACCCGTGCGGAATTCCGCAAAAAAAAAAAAAAAAAAAAAAAAAAAAAAAAACCCTCTAAACTTAAAATTTAATACGACAATTTTTATTGGCTTCATTATCTGCCCGAAGTTGCAGCGCAGTGTCAAAATCTATAAAGAAAGTCCAGCGTAAGATGGTGTAGTCCCTACCGGAGGTTGCAAGTTCCCGATCATATGGTACACTTGACCATGTAGTTTAAAACAGTATGGACCTCTGCCAGGAACGTTAACTGAGTCCACTTTGACTGAAGCGAAGGCCAAAGCATTGTTGAATTGTCTAATATTGTCTAGGTAGTAGACACCTTCCTGTTAGTCAGCCTGTTGGTACCCTGGGATGAATCCTAGTTTAAGGTCCGGCGATAAATTATTAAATCTGGCAACCACAGAATTATCATTGGATGATTGGATTGTTTGGCGATTTTAAGCTAAATGATTGCAACCTTAAGCTACAGTCTGAAAAAAATCGCCAAACCCGGACCCTAAAGTAGGATTTTACCGTACCCTGTTCCTCGGCATTGTAAAATCTTGTACGTTTGCACAACATCGCCATCTACTGCCGTCGTTCTGACAATTTTTCAAAGAGACCAAAGACACGTTCACTTTTACAACTACTACAAAAGTGATACCCTATATTAAAATCAAATACCCAAGGCTACTACTAAACTAAATACTAACGTTATCGCAAAACTACCATAGTATTTTGAAACAATAAAAGTTACAATTAAGGTTTACCGAGCTAAGCCTTGGCTTGAAATGTCGCATTTAAAATTGATTTGAACAACAATGTAACGATTTTGACAGTTGAGCAAAAAATTTAACTTTTTCAAACTTCAATCGCTTATAAGTCGCTTAAACGTGGATTTTCGAGATTCTCGTTACGCGGCGCTAGCGGAGAAACGTTCTAAAGAACGCATTTTTTTTAATCTTTCGAATGAAATCAAAATGGAGACGATACGACAATTATTTCGCTAGATAGAGTCAATTTTGTGCCCAAAAATTGAAGTTCGAATAAAAAACGAACCGACACTTTTTAGAGGGTGTGTCTAATTTTCGTCAATAGCCCGCGGGATAAGCTTCAAAATCATAAATTTTCTTGCAATTCGATAAAGAAATGAGCGAGTTTCGACCGGGTATAGGATTCGGCTTAGAGAAATAATATATGGAGATACTTCGGACAAATTAGGCACAAGCTAAACTTTTGTCAGTTTTTAGTACCATAGGATTGGAGTGTTTTCTCCAAAGTCCCCGCTTCTCCCCCTGGAGCTTTCCGCCCCAGCCCCTCTTAATGATTAAATATTAAAAATTATAGGTTTTTAAAGAAACGCTTAGATCTTCGCTAAATATTACTCAAATCTTTTAAACTTGACGTATTTTTAATCTTTATAATATGATAAATGAAAAATTACTGTCAAATTTTTCATAAATTTAATAAATTTTTTTAGCCATTATGTCATTTACCTTAATTTTTCATTTTAAATGACAAAATCTTGAGTATTTCTCACATTTCATATTCATTATTAAAAAAATCAGCAAGGTTATTTTTAGAGCAATTTCTAAGCTCATATTTATGCAGTTAAGTTTATGTATAGAGCGCATGACAAGACAGCAAGCATCATTTGCTAACGCACCTCAGAAACATTCTTCTTATCTGTCAGTAAAAGGTTTCTGTTAGAGGAAAATTGAGACATGGTAATTTTTTGTCCGTTCTCAGTACCTAATGAGAGGAGCATTTGTTTAAAAGTACTCCCCCCCCTGCTGCCCTCAACGGCTCGTCCTTAAAGTTAGCTTTGATCGTGTTCCCAATTACGTGCATACACATAAATATGCCTATTGTTTTCACTAGACTGTAGTTGATGCCCAATTCTTTAATTTATTTCGTTGGTAATGAATTTCTTCTCGTATTTTGTTTTAAAGCAATTTGGCGACAAATGAAACTCAAAAGTTCACTCACACTGGAAACAAATCTTAACAAATTCTGGGTTCGCAGAAATTTATCGTGAATTTAATATGTTCCATGTTATGCCAACTACTCCAAAAGTTAAATGTAAAAAATGCACTAAAATGAAAAATTAGGTCTTCAAGATGTAATCCATTTTATTCAACTTGTATTGAGAATATTTGCTATTAATCATTTTTGCTAAGGTAATCTATCTTAGACCAGAATAAACTACTATACTACACTGCAACGTTTCTTGACAACAACATCGTGACGTCAGCGTGACGTTTGCGTAACGTCAGCCTATGAAAAACAAAACGAGCTGGATAAAACGTCACAGCCTACTTGGAAAATTAGAGGAGATAGCTGACTGCTTGTGAGCTCTTATTGGCTCTGCCCGTAGTGACGTTCAGTGTCAAGTTAAGTTGCTGTCTAGTATAAACTTCAACAACAAACGATGATAAACAAAAAACCAACGGTTGCCATCTCAGAAGTAAATTAGTAAAATATAAATTAGTTTTAAACAATCACTGCCGCAGACAATAAATGCTACTTGGTTCCTATGGAATCATTAAAACACAAAATAATGTAGATTAAGATATTTAAAACGAACAAAAAATATGAAAAGATAAACTGAAGTTTGCGTTACCACTTTTATAAGCTCAGGTTGAATATCTATCTGACTTCAATTCTTGATTGTGAATTTTTTTAATTTGCCATGAACAAAATTAGGTTTCTTTAAAAAAAGATTTACTAAATTATTATTTTTTTTAAATATGTGTCACTATTTTCACCGATGAGCAATATGTACACTGCAAGAAATAAACTTGTTTTTACAGTATACACTGCTCGACATTGAAAATGCAACACCAAGAAGGAGTGGTCAGAAATTCATGCAAATTTTACCGTAGACGCACGTCACTGAGTTATGCAAATGATATGAAATGCGCAGCTCTCCGGCGCACGTGAAGTAAGATATAAGAGAATGAAGTTAAAAAGTGGGCTATGTTCATGTTGGTTTTTCTGCCAGACTAAATTATCGGAGAAATTTGGTTTTTGTCTCGAAGGATACGTGTGATAGGAGGAAATGCCACGCCGTCCTCAACGAAGACACTTCCAGTATATAGACGACTTTACAAGGGGTATGGTGATCGGACTGAGAAGGGGAGGTTGGTCCATACGTCAAATTGCAGCTCACATGGATGCAAGCACTGTGCAAAGGCTGTGTCGGAGATGGTTGGAAAGAGGAAATGTAGCCACATTGAGGGGTGCAGGTGCAGCCAGAGTGACGTCAGACCGCTTGGATCGACGGATTCACCGACAAGCTGTGGCGGACCCGCAAGTCACTTGTACGTCGATTCTGCAGCACGTGCAAGGTGCCCTGGATGTTCCTGTGTCGACCAGAACCATTTCCCGTCGACTGGTTGCACGTGGCCTGCAATCACGGCGCCCGCTAAGAAGAGTGCCATTGACCTCACAGCACAGAATCCAACGTTTGGAATGGTGCCGGACCAGAGCGACGTGGATGGCAGAATGGCAAACCGTAGTGTTCTCAGATGAATCCCGCTTCTGTTTGTCCAGCGATAGTCATCGCATACGTGTGTGGCGTCGACGTGGAGAAAAGATCGAATCCGGCAGTAACTGTGGAACGCCCCACAGCGCGACAACGTGGCATAATGGTTTGGGGCGCTATTGCATACAATTCCGTATCACCTCTAGTTCGTATTCGGGGCCACTATGACGGCCCAACGATATGTAGATAATGTACTGCGGCCGGTGGCAATCCCCTACCTTCAGGGTCTGCCAAATGCAATTTTTCAACAGGATAACGCCCGGCCTCACAGTGCTCGAATCAGCCAACATGCTCTACGAGGTGTACAGATGCTTTCCTGGCCACCATACTCTCCTGACTTGTCACCAATCGAATATGAGTGGGACGGACGCCGTTTGCAGAACCTGCCACTGCCTCGTTCAGAGGACGAACTGTGGCAAATGGTTGAAAGGGAATGGAGTGCCATCCCTCAGGACACCATCCGCAGGCTCCATGCCTAGACGTGTTTCTTCGTGCATCGCTGTCCGCGGTGGTCCTACTTCTTACTGAGCCGACGCCGTCCTCGCTCTAAATTTTGCTTATTTATTTTGAAATAAATATCACTTATTGTTCCATGCTGTCTCTGTCTTCTTACCAAATTTCATCAATTTCTGACCACTCCTTCTTGGTGTTGCATTTTCAATGTCGAGCAGTGTAATACTGGAAGCAGAGGTTTTACAGTAATAAACTGCAAAATTAGTATTTTTAAAGTTTATTACCATAAAATTAGATGTTTTATACGGTAACAACGATAGCAGTTTTAGTGTAAAACTGTAAATTAGCAGTTTTACAGTTTATTACTGTAAAAGTAGCATTTTTACAGTTTATTACTGTAAAATTAGAGTTAGCTGTATTATATCGTAAAAACAATATTTTATTTTTTGCAGTGTATAAAGAATTTCACTCGAAAAATCAACCGGTTCTGGGAAAAAGAACATGGAATATTGAAAAATATTGATTAAAATGATCCATGATCCATTAAATTTATTTGAAAATGCATTCAGTTGAAAAGAACAAAGCATTAAGCATTAAACAATGTGAAATATTATTTAAAAGAGAGAAACATCGAGAGAGAAAAGTGAAGAAAGGAAAAAATAACAACTCTACTAACCAACCAAAAAAAAAAAGCACTCACATTGCAGAGGGGATGAGTGCGAGATTTAATTAAAGTTCCCCCTTTATGTAACCTCAGAGCTGATGGCTTTTATTTAATGAAAATGTATTAAGTGAAAGGGAATTGTAAGTTGACAATAGAAGAGGTTGATGGTGCAAACGGCACGATTTATAAAGTTAACTCCCCCGAAGTAATCCATTTACTTATCTTAATTGTTTGTGCGCAGGTTATTCCAAGCGGTTTTATCTCACAGTGTGAAGGAAATTGAACTTTGGGGACTAATAAAACAATATAAGCGAGTTTTCTCATGTTTAAATTGTTTAAGAATTTTAAAGCAAAACGGTTGCATAGTTTACGAAATTGGAAGATTTTAAAAATTTTCGATATTTTACAATATATGCAGTAATTAATATGCAGTATGCATTTAAAAATATGCAGTAAATGATTTCATAAGATAAAGTTTACAAATACCTTTGTGCTATAGATGCAAAGAAACTAACAACGTAAGGAAGGCACAAATAAGCAGTGATAGTGCAGACACGTGTTTCGACGTTACAAGGAACGCCTTTTTCAATGCAAAAAACTTGTGAGCTTATGGATGCACAGACACCCGACAAAAGAAACGGAAACAGAAGCGAACAGCTTAATAAGTCTGTGCATATAAATGATTTCATACTTTTAAAAACATGTATAGGAACAAAAATATTTTTTTTAACCCCTTATGCCCCAAATTAATTTGTCAAAGAATTTTTATAATTTGTTTTTATTTTTTAGTTAAAGAAAATACATTAAATAACATACATAGAGAGTATAAAAATTTTGAAGGTCTAAGGCCACCTATGCCTTAGGACTCTTAAGAAAAATGGTTCCAGTAGCGGTACCATCTGTTGTCCTCTGAGAAAAGTATAAGGAATGGTATTTTCAAGTGCCAGCATGATTCCACCCATTTAGGATTCATAATACTAAATTAATGTGAGCGGTACTTCTGAGTACCGTCAGTACATAAATGGTTAAATAAATGCCAGCATACTTTTGTTTGATTACATGTCATAACACAAAGCACTCTTAGCATAATTAATGTGAGAAACAAATTTAATTAGAAAAATGTAACGTTAAGGAGGCACAGATAAGCAGGGATACTGCAGACACGTGTTTCGGCGTTACAAGGAACGCCCTTTTCAATGCAAAAAAAAAAAAAAAAAAAAAAATTGAGCTTATGGATGCACAGACATCCGACAAAAGCAACGGAAACAGAAGCGAAGAGCTTAAAAAGCAAACATAGCGCCCGAACACCAATAAAAATATTTTAAGCAAAAAAAGATCCAATGGGAAAATCAAGATTGAACCGAAGTTTTCTACCAAGTACGAAATGGAAAGAAAGCCACTATGGCAGCTCCAAGGAAGCCAATGAGTGTGAGGGATGAAAAGGTTCAAAAAGTAGTCAAATTTGCAACTAGAGAACTCGCAAGATATTTTAGAGAGTTATATTTATTCAAGCTCTATAGGCTGGAGTCAGGCCTATACGATGATGTAATATTTTCTTGCATTATTATTTATTTGACACATCGGTCTTCTCTGAGTTTTCGTTGGAACAAACGTAATTTAAAGAATTTATTATTTCTAAACTTATTTTTTTATTTCTCTTCAAACTTTCAACATCTTTACCATGCATTAGGGATGGACTGATTAATCGGCCATAATCAGTCACTTTGCCGATCATTAATGATCGGAAAAATTGGGTCGATTATTCGGCTGAAAATATATTTTTTGAATATTATTCTTTAAAGTATACATACCTTCACTAAGAGACTATGATGAATTATTTTATTAACAGTAATAATAATCCTCACAGTGGATATAAAGTTTTTAATAAATTGATTCTCCTACTTTGAATAAATATACACATTGACAATGTTGCAACATTTTTCATGTGGCGATAGTTTTCTCCTTAGTACAGTGTTTTTAGATAACCTCTAATTTTCACAAAGAATAAAAGTCTTGAATTAAATTACTACTAATTATTTAAAAATTTAAATTAAAAGTGCTCCTAAATTGGAGTTTTCACCACAGATTCCCTCCACTTTTTAAAAATTTTATGTCCATTTAACATAATTAAAAATGTGTTACTGTAATATTATTGACAATAATATAAAAATTGGTTCAAAGAAATTTGCTAAAATCTTGAAATTATTTCGTGAAAATTAGGAAAATGAAAAAAAAAAAAAAAAACCTCTTTCAGAAATAAATTACTTACTATTACTAAACTCGGAATTGTATAAGAGAGAAAAAACAGTTACTTTATAATTGGTAGTATTAAAAATAATCATCCTTATCATTAATCAGCAGATTATCAACAGCCGCTTAATCGGTAATCGGCCAATTTGCTTATTGGTTCACCCCTACTCTGCATTTGATCAACTTTGCAATTCGAAATATGCAACTAGGATGAACGGTTGCGAAAATAAAGGTCATGGGCTTTTCCACGAAAAAGTCGCCAACTTGTACCGTACGTGACGCTCGCGTATTTATTTAAAAACTAATGATTTTGAAGAATAATGAACGAAATCTTGTTGCTTAGGAAATCACGAACCAGTGCGGGATTTCTGGGGCAAAAAACTTTGCGCATTCCTTTTAAATGAAATATATGAACGTCACGTACGGAACAAGATGGTGGCTTTTTCGTGGAATGGCCTTCATGCGAGTTAACCTGTTTAACCTAAGCTCATGATAGGATTTTAAACCAGTTTTCTATTGAATCTAAACTAGCTGTCGTGGCCGTTATGAAACTTTCTTCTATATCTATCTTATGAATTCCAGTTACAAAATAAAATACGTACTCGCCCGAATAATTGGAAACAGCTCCAATTTCCCAATTATCGTAATAACCCTGCAAATGCAGAATCAATGAGCGAAATTGGAAATCATTGCAAAAGCCTTGTTTAGATTAATTGTAAACATTTTATTTGTTAGTAGAAAGAAATTGGCAGCAGTTAAAAATTTCAAATCATTGAAAGTTTTCAGATGTTTTGATAATTAAATAGCGTGAAAGCGATTTTTTAATGAATTAATTTTTCGCATTGTTGACTAAGCGCAAAAATCACCCCACCCTCCCGCTGGGGCGATTGGCGCCAAAATTTATTCGATGCTTGTTTCCATATTGGGTTAGGGTTATTCCAAATTTCATTCAAATCGCAGCAATATTTCCCGAGATACAGTAGGTGCAATGACAAAATAAGCACTTTTGATTGCTCCACCCCCCCTTGAGATATTGACATACAAATAGAATCAGCACTTGTACTAAATAGGGTCTACCTATGGACCAATTTTCGTTTGATTCCGCCCGCCGGTTACTTCCTGAGATATAGCAGTCACCCCCGCGCAGAACACGTGCGATTGCTCCACCCCCCTTCAAGATATTGACAAACAAATTAAATCAGCACCTGTACTCGGTAGATTCTACCTATGGACCAATTTTCGTTTGATTCCACCGGTTACTTTCTGAGATATAGCAATCACCCTCGCGCAGAACACGTACGATTGCTCCACCCCCCTTCGAGATATTGACAAACAAATTAAATCAGCACCTGTACTTAGTAGGGTCTACCTATGGACCAATTTTCGTTTGATTCCGCCGGTTACTTCCTGAGATCTAGCAATCACCCCCGCGCAGAACACGTGCGATTGCTCCACCCCCCTTGGAGGAATTCGCTAAAAAAAGTCAGGTGCACCAGTTCACATAGAGGTACATATGTGCAAAAATTTTTGTTCGATTTCATGCAGTAGTTTTTGCTCTAGCGCGGCCACAAAAACTGGTCACACACATACAGACTCAGACACACACACACACAGACAGACAGACATTTTCCAAAAATGGTCGAAATGGACTCAGCGCACCTCAAAACGTACAAATCCGTCAAAATTCGACATTCGAAAATTTTCACGAAACCAATACTTTCTTCTATATATTAGATATAGAAGAAAGTAAAAAGGGGCGAAAAATGTTTGTTTGAGCATGAATAATATGTCTTAAAGGTGCTTCTTTTTTGCTTTCTTAATACTTCTTAAAAGTAAAGGATAATTTCATTTTCTTTCACATCAGCAAAAAATAAAAATTCCTTCTATGCCTGTTTTACGAAAAATTACCGCTAAAAAAATTGAATTTTTGAATTGCTGCTGTCAAGTGTGAAAGCTTCACGCGGTTCAGCTAGTCTACTTATATGAAAAACTGAGTATCTTTCTAACTATCTTCCTTTCTTTCTATCTATCTATGTCACGCTTCTTTCTCCTGAACCCCAATGAACTGAAAGTCGAACCAGGTACCGATAGATAGGTAATTTTTCAGGCTTCATTAGTTTTAATTTATATAATTATACGATTTTAATTAACGAAGATATCAATTAATAAGTAGTCAAATTTAAAGCGATTTGGCCTAATAAATGATTAAATATGAAATCCATTGTTACAAAACGTGGTTGCTATGAAACAGTAATAATAATGATAATGAGAATTTTGAATGAAGGCTTAACTAAATCAAACATGAAACTCATTAACGAGTCAAGTACGTAGTACTTTTATCGCTAGCTACTTGTAGTTTTCTGAAATATGAATTAGTTGAAAAGCCATCTACTTATATTAAAAACTGAGTATCTATCGAAGTCTGCTTCTTTCTCTTGAGCGAGCTGAACTTACTGAAACTTTCCTCACCATCTTGAAGGTGCGAAGTGCCCGTGCAACATCTCAATAATTCGAATGATTTTTTGATGCAGGAAAAACGAAAAGGCGCGAAGTGCCTCTTGGCGAGCCGCCTTGGCGGGAGTAAGTGACTTAAAAAATACTATATAGCTTTTTGCTGCACTGCTAAAAATAAATTGCTGTTTTTACAGTGGCAGCAGAGGTTCGAGTTTAAAACTGTAAAATGCACATTAATAAACTGTAAAAGTAGCATTTTACAGTTTATTACTTTAAACCAGCAATTTTACAGTTTACTACTGTGAAATTAGCAATTTTTCCAGTTTATTACTGTAAAATTACTATAAAATTAGCTGTATTATACGAGGGCTGTCTGAAAAGTTTCCGACCTCGATATGAAGAGGGTAAAACTTATGAAACAAAGAGAGATGTTCTTATTTAGGAGTCTTTTGGAAACTTGAAACCGTAGTTTTGGCTATTTTTAAATCAAATTGTGTGCGTGTCAGCCATACTAGTGAGTTGCTCTAACAGTTTTTTTTGAAAAATGGAAAAAATCGAATATCAAGCTCTGATTCGATACTTGTTTCAGAAAGGAAATAGGGGAAGACCGCCTATATTGGACCCCCTAAGAACAGGAGGCCTGTGTCGCTCAATGTGAAGCAAAACAGAAATGCAAA